>JANTBZ010058216.1:0-103683 GCA_024741255.1 Exechia fusca | reverse complement strand
CGAATTCACCGTATTTCGCTCTTTCAGAGAGAGATTGACGTTTTGGAATACACATGAACATACTGGCATCCGTAGACCGGTCCAACCTACAACGCTATATTCAGTTTAAACGCAATAGATATGAATGAATACTTCACGCTAAAAAATTGGTTGGTAATTTTGTGACATTTACGGAGCTTGAATGTACATTAAACCCAGCCGACACAGATTACCTCATTTCCAAGTGATAGAAATATAATGGCCATCCTCTGTCCTTTTTTAGATGTATCTTGCTTTTAGTGAGCGATTTACATACGAAAACCATTCTCAGTCCTTTTTTTGGGGCCATCTGTCTCTTTAAATGTCGACGAATGAATTTCGAATCAATACTCCCCACGGAGTTTGTCTGCAAAGAGTATATTCTATGGAGCGGTTACAAAAGCAGTAACACCGACGACGTCGACACAACAAACAACAAGTCCCGATGTCGTCGCCGATGCTCGCACAAATTCACAAATATCACACGCATACGTCACATTCGCAAGCCTACTGACGCGCTCACGCGCACAACCAAAGACACACATTTCCTAGTGGCTAGAACGCAGGCTGGTCGCCGCCGAGACTAACTATATGGCATCATATTTTTGTTTGCTGGCATTCCTTCATTCATTCCAATAGCTCAGCGGATAACATTCACGACTACGAACTACGACAACTACTACACCATCGATGCGTTTTTCTTTTGTTATATACAATTACATTCCAGTACTTCTGATCCCTTCCGTATTTCCTTTCACGAAGTACATCCGATCCCGTTCGCATTCCAATATACAATTCTTTTCCACTGAGGTGAATTCGGTGACAAAACTGGATTTTCAATCGAATGGACAAGAGATGGATCTTTTTGTTGGCTCGGAAAGCAACATTTTTCAATTTTACCTTCTACCTCACCAAAAATCATTAGATGGACATTCGATGGAATAACATTATTTCTGAGATGATTATATTACCGACTTAAATATAACGATTCATCAATAAAAAAGTGTATAATGTGTGAGATCCTATAGTGTATATGTCAGCGAGATAATTGTTTGAGGTTTAAATGATAGACATCTTACTTATACTCATTCAACTCAACATTATAAAACATTTGATAGTATTTTTGTAATACATGTAAAACATTAACATGTCAAAAAATGTATGTCAATAATAACTAGAGCAACATTTTTGCCCACTATTATTTTCATACAAATTATTTCGTTCCATTCAAAGTTCAAAGATGTTTAGAGTTGACACCTCTGCCGTGCTTTGTCCAGACAGCAGCGCAACAAAATACCTAAAAGCGCACAGCACTACAGCACAGTGCATTTTTGTGTCCATAAAGGGTCGGACGTCGACTGTCTCTCGCTCGGTTGTGTGTTCCTGAATGCAGAAGAAATTTACAACAAGCGCACACACGTCCATTGAAAATCGAAATATACCTGCACAACGTACAGAGATACCCTGACGAAACCTCTAAATCGGTAAGTGGCAAGTAGTGTGATGTAAAAGTGACGCATTCGTAATCGCGACTTATCAATATTGCAACTTGCACACATGCACCAACCGTATCGAACTTTCCGCTCACCAATTGAGTCATATCGTCATATCGCCGTGCTATCGTTCAATACTGCGTAGTTGCGCTTCATAAGCAGCCGCGGCTAAGCCGAAGTTCCGTTTTGCTTGTCGTTGGCCTAAGCTTAGCGGGGGATTCACACGGTAAACAACTGCTGCTCCAAAATGGCCCTTCTCGACGCTCGCGACTCCATGCATCACAAAACAAACGAAACAATAACAACACCGTACGCACGGCGTCCATTTGTGATTCGATATGCGTGCAAGTTTGGTATTATTGAATGAGACTGTGTTGTTGTGACTGTGCACGTGCACAGCTGTTCCATTCATACTCTGCGCTCTCTGTCGCTCAGTTGTTTTTCGTCTCCACTTCACATAATTTCATCACTTCCTTTATTCAACTGCGCGCTTGTACAGCTCAATTCCGCAACAGCCTCTGCCTCCGCCTTCGCCTTCGTCGTCATGTCATCCGTCGTCATGTCGTCCGACGACGAGTCGTTCGTCATCCTGGGCTCCACACCGACACCCTCGATGCTCGACCAACTCGACTGCAGTCCGTCCGCCACCGCCTCGGCTGCCGCTGCTGCGACGCCATCGGCATCAATTCGCCAATCATCGATCCGACTCAATAGCGCCGCCGCTGCCGCCTCCGCCGCCGGCTCTCCAGCCACCTCGCTGACCAATGCGGCGATGCAGCTGCACTCGCAGAACGACGCGCAGCCCAGCAGCGCAGCCCGTGTGCGACAATGGCAATCCGGCCGATCGGAGTTCGAGTATCTGGACGTCAACGATTTCGACCCGTGGGCAGGGCGCAGCCTCGCGACTGGGCCGCCGACCCAGTCGGAGAGTGCATCGCAGCACGGCGATGGTGGCGAGTCGAGCGTGTCGTTCGAGCGCCTCAGCATCAGCAGCAAGCTGCTCTTGCCGACGCCAGTGCTGGCCGCTGGACTGTCGATGGACGCGAGCCAGCGCAATTTGGCCAACGGTGCTGGCGGCGACGGCGGCGGATGCACGGTCGCCGATGGCATCGGCGGTGGCATCGGTGCCACTGGCATCGACGCCAACGGCGTCTCGTTTCGCATTGCGGACGAGGTGACCAGCGGCATGTTGCGCCAGTCGGACGGGGCGGACAGCGAAATGTTGCGCCAGAGCGTGGCGGAACAGTTTCCCAGTCTGATGGAGGCGGCCGAGGTGCGCAAGTTGGGCAGTTTCATATACGATCAGCAGGAGATGAAGGGTGAGTGTTCGAGCGAGTGCTCCGCGAGTGAACGCATGCAATTTGTATATTAATGTGTGTCCCATTTCCACAGAAAACCTGGAAAAGGCCAACCAGGCTATGCTGCTGCACTTTGACCAGCTGAATGTGTGGCAGGAGAATATGTTGCGCTACAAGAACGACAAGCAACGTCAGGCCCTGAAATACCAGCAGGAAATCGCCATGGTAAAGCCCTACAAATGTGATTTTTATCGAAGTGCGCAGTGGTGGAACTCACTCATGGTTTTCTCTGTAATTTCTAGCTCAAGTTCGAAGTGCAGAGCCTGCAGAAAGAGCTCACCTTGCAAGGCGAGCACTCGCGGATGCAGCGCAAGATCGCCGAGGACGAGAACATTGATTTGGTTCAAAAGGTGTCGAATCAGAATTCGATGCTGTTGAATATGTCTGGTCAGATTGCTCAGCTGGAGCAGAATCTTGTAAGTATTTTACGAGCTGGGAATATACCAAATTTGCGAGTGCTTTATAAATATTCTTCGTATTCTTAATTAAGCATTCGTTTGAGGTGATCAATCCGGGTGGCCCTGCTTCGGCGGTTTCGGCTGCTTCGGCTGCTCAGGCTGCCTCCGATCAGACCAAGACAATTGACGAGCTGAATCAACAGATCAGCGAACTGAGCAAGGAACTTAGTGCGGTGCATCTATCCGAACACAATTCGTGGAGCGAGCAGATAACCGAACGAGATGAACAGATTCGCCAGCTGAAGGAGGAACTGCTGGCCAGTCAGAGCGAAGTAACGCGTAAACTAGCCGAAATGGGTGTCGAGAAAGATCATCATGAAAATCTGATTAAGATGCTCAGCGCAAAGTTGGAAGATGAGGTAAGGTTTTTTTTGGAATGACTCTTGATACGTTTTGTTGTATTGTGAATGTATCAGCGGATGACGAGAGAAGTTTCACCGATTCTCATGAATTGTGTCCATTATACACGACGATTCTGAATAAGAACGCTTTTTCTCTTGATTTTCTGTTTATTCAATTCCAAAAAACTAGATTGTAGTCATTAACTTGCCTTCAGATATTTTTCTACATATTTTATATTTGCTTGATTTTTGTTGTAGTTTGAATTATTTGTTTGCCATTGCTTTTAACGCTCTAACGGGTTTGCTTGCTTGTTCGGGTTGACAGTTGCATGACAAGAACGCACGCACCAAAGAGCTGCGCGACGCTCGGAGCCAAATGTCGGCCGTGGTTGCCGAGAACTTGGAAACCCAAGACATGGTGAGTTGCGTGATTGGCGTTTTATCATTTATTATTTATTATGTAGCTCGCTCCATGATCGCTAACGCCCGCTAATCTCAGCATCACAATGCACAGAAACAAATCTACGTGGATCAGATCAACTGTCTGGAAACGAATCTGGTAGCCGCCGAAGAGCTGCTGAAGAAGGCCAATGCCGACATCGCCGATCTCAACGCCCATCGCGCCGGTAGCGCCCAGCAGTTGGCCGACAAGGCCAAAGAGATCGACGCACTGCAGGCACGCGTGTCATTGCTGGAGGCTCAGGTGAGATGTCGATTGTGTACAGTTGTAAATTTCCAGTTGGCACTTTTCTAATTTATTCTCGTTGACAGTTGGAAGTGTATCGAGAGGATTTCGAGACCGAGCGCAAGGCTCGCCAATCGATTGCCAGCGAACGCGAGCAGATTCTGTCCAACCTGAAGCTGATGCAACGCCGCAACGATGAGCTCATGCAGCAACGGTGAGATACATTTTTGCTTCGAGATTTCATCATTAGCCATTTTATAATTTAGTTAACAATCTTCTTGCATAAGTCTAGACTAAAATAGCACAGTTTATTTTTCAAAGAATTCTTGGAAACAATATTTTTTCGAATACAACATACCACACAAGTTACATCATTCAAGAAATTTAAGGGCCTATACTCATGTTTAAAAATGTATTCCACAGCATCATCAAACCGTCATCGGCGACGCCGTCGGCACCGTCAACTTCGACAGCAGCGCCCAGCACATCGGCCAGCAGTCCATCGACGTCACGAGCGTCGGCGCCCAGGCAAATGGTGCAATACGTGTGCCCCGTATGCACGCGCGAGTTTCCACACCTGAAGACACTGGAGACCCACATTGAAGGATGTTTGAACTAAGAAGCGGCTGCGCAGTAAATCCGTCACCACAGGCAACAGGAGCCAAACTAAATTTATGTATATAATAATAACCGGTAGTTGAAATACGAATATATACGTATACGTCTTTACGTTGAACTCCACTATATCTCCACGAAGCTGGTGTGTTTGAGTGTTGGTGTGTTACTCGTTTATTTCACGTATTACATAGTATGGACATTATGGAGTAGTTTATTATATTGTGCCGGTTGTAAGTATATTTAAAATTAGAAGTCGAAAAGAATTAAAACAATTTACAAACAATATACAGCAGACTAGATTATTTTAATAATATTAAACCAATTGTCGGTGAATTGTATTTTGTTTGTTCTCGTGCGTGTGAGTGTATTTTGTCTGTTGTCCGAACATTTTTCATTATGTTCAAATTACCTGAAACCAATACTGAGCGTAGTGATTTGGCACCTGCTACCAGAGTGTGTGTGTGTGTGTAAGAGTGTGAGTATGTATTCTCATGTGTGTTTATAATTTGTCCATATGAATTATAATGCTCGAATATGTATGATAGTAAGATTTGATACAATATATAACCGGCCAACGCGCGTTCGAATTCAATGTTACATGTCACACAATTTACTTTTTTTTGCCCAAAATGTCACGCCACAGATTGTACTCATGCTCCTGCTCCTCCAGCTGCAGTGCGGTAACGCATCCCGTGAAGAATTCCGTTCCGAAACAGTTGGCTCTGAAATAATTGGCGTGTACAAGGCGAGTCAATATAGATGGTTTCGTTGGTTGGCCACAAAAAGTTATATCAAAAAGGTTGAATAACTTGCGCACCAAAAAACAATGCGTGGCATATTTCAAAATTCAAATGTTTCGAGTGTATGTAGGGGTTAGTTGTATGATTCATTTGTGAAGAAAATCAATACCAAAATCCAAAAAATATACGCTCAAAAATGACGATGCGTAAAACGATTAATTTGAAAAAAATGTCAATACCAAAATCCAAATAATATTCGCACACAAAATGACAATGTGTTGAATATTTAAAAAAATAAAAACAAATCATACTCAACATACCAAAAAATCATAACCAATTAATAAATTAGCGTTGGTGTTTTCAGCATCGGGCATTGGCATCTGTCGTCTTCCGTGCTGACCGCCGGACATTGGAGCACACACCCACACCAGCTCGGTACGCTCTGAGGCCGAAATGCGCTACACAAGCGGTGCTTGGCCGCCGTTCAGCTGCTTGACGCCCTCCTGAAGCTCGTCCAGCTCGTCTGTTATCTGCAGGGCGTAGACGCATGCTTCAAAGTAGCGAGTCCTAAAGCATTTGTGCCTATAGGAAATATGTTGCGAGGGACAAAGTATAAACGAAATAAAACTTAACAAAAGTGCTACTATAGTTAATTTTCAATAAAATAAGTACCGAACTATATTGTACAATTTCATGGAAGTAAGCAGGTATTTACAATATAATATATCATTTGGCTTTATTTGTTGTGTGATTTATAATGATACAATATGTGTTGTATGTGTACTTGTATGTTTGAGATTTCTACGACGTTATTGATTTACAAAATGTGATAAATAGAAATAAATAGTGCAATTTACATAACTTATGAATATAGTAGTAATGAATAAAAGAGTTTCGAAATTTCATGCGCGCGTGTGATGATAAGAATGTGGCTGAAAAAACACTCAATAATCGATAATCATAAGTCTATTTAATAATGTCAATCTAATCGATAATCTTATTCAACGTAACGAGCTAATATAAATGAGCAAACTACTTGTTGTAACGTATTTGTGGGGCATTGCTATTAGCTAAATACTGTAGTACATCTGCGAAGGAATGTGTTATTTGTTGAATACAATACAATATATTTGTTTGAAGTGTGTGCAACAAATCATGAAATTATAACCGCCAAAGCAAGCAACAATTCCGTTGTGAATTACACGATTCTCATCATCAGTGTTGAAGGGACTAGATGTACAACTTGTTTGTGATGTTTCTGAAAAATAGGTGAACGTACAATTCTGAACTCAACATCGACCGGAACAATTGATTTCAATATTCTACGTTTTATGTATGACTATATTTACACATCCATAATGTTAATAATTTGTATCGATACAATTTCTCGCGTAGTTTTAATGTTGCGGTCTGTCGCTGCTGCTGCTGTTTCAAAAGTAGTTGGTTGTGCTGGCATTAATACGTCCTAACGCGTCACGATATCGGTCATATTTTTCCTTTTCGTCCATCAGCAGCAGCGCCTCAATGCAGCTGGTAAAATAGTCAGTTCCGTAGCATTTTGCTCTGTTGAGTGGTTGCGTGGTTGAGGCGATTGGAATGGATACAAAAAAACAATGTCAGCATACGGTATTCACAAGCCTAATCAAATGCTCAAAAATGATTCGAAGTAATTGAAAAAAACGCAACGTACCATAAAAATAAGTAAATCATAAGTCATCGGCTGGACAGGGTTGGCTCTCTTCGGGGATATCGGCTGCCGCTTAGCTGCTGCTGGTGTATGTATGGTGTGTGGTTTTTTTATACGTGTCAGTTCTCGTTGCTGGTATAGTATGATTATGTGCATGTATGTTGGTGTGTCTCTCTGACCCTATCAACTATTCGGACTGGACGACAGCGATGATTGGATTTTATGGAAGCGATTGTTTATTGGGTGCGATTGCGAAGGATCAGATTGTGCGGTTAGACTATCATTTTGTCGGTGTACTATGGCTTGAATACGGGTGCTTGGCCACCGTTCAACTGTTTGACGTAGTCCTTGAACTCCTCAATTCTATCGGTCATTTGAAGTGTATCCACACAACCCTTGAAAAACTCTGTTGTGAAGCAGTTTCGTCTGCGTGCGGAGTGCGACAATGTAAGAAGTAGTGAATTGTGGTGATGGCGAAATCAGTGATAAAGTGTGAACAGTTGTGTAATGTGTGTGCGTGAGTGTGGGTGTGGAAAGAAATGTGCAGAAAAACGAATGAAATTAATAAAAAATGTAGTTGAACAAAATAATAAATGCGTGTGATCCAACTGAGAAACGATGTACAAAATCATGAATGTGCATCGATGTGCAATGTTCTGAATGATATCCCGAACGTGATTTTTGATATTTTATTTAATATGAACAAATAAATGGGTCTATAAAATTATGATAAACTCTATCGATCGAATACGAATCGCCATCTCAGTGGGAAGCAAATGCTACTTACCACATTGGCTATTCAACACTTTGGTTTATGTATACACACAATTCGTATTTACAGTATTTACATTTTTTATTGATACCCGAATTTCAACGAAAACGAGAGCCGGGAGAAAATACGTTGCAAAAATACGTAATAAATCACATGCGAGCAATGACGACATCGCTGGTGCGTTTTCATGAATGAACGTGCGAGGAGGCGAGAGTATAAATATTTAGCACGTTTTCCGAATTAACGATCTCGGCTCCCATGGTTTGTGTTTGTGCGTGGCGGTCGTTGCTTTGAACTTTGGAACACTTTAACGATGTGTCGGACACATTTACGGATTTTGTTCTGAAATACGCACTCTCTCACGCCCGAGCGCAAGCAGCGCTTGTGACCAACGTGAATGTTCAAATCGCATTCGTCGCCGGTTTCGCCCGGTTCGCGCGCTGTGTCGTGGCAATGAGATTTGCCCGAATACGATTTCACCCTGAATTGCATTGTGACCTGCATGCAGGTCCCAACGTGCACAGAGGGCTCTACTCACTTGCAATTGTGATGGATTTCCGGCTCCCTGAACAGTAAGTAGCAGTCCTCGCATATTCGGTCGAGCTTGTAGAAGATGGACGTGTTGTAAACGCCTCTGCACTCCAGATCGAAGAACGAGCTGCGCTTGGCAAGATTGTGATGCGGCAGCGTGTTGATCAGCGGAACGAGGACCAGAAGCAATGCCACCGATATCGCCAGGATTCGGGAACACATCTGTTTGATTGGATGGAATGCGGTCCGTTGCGGTGAGTATATGTATGTGGGTGATTTATGCGATGCATGTGTTTTTAATTAGCTGCTAATTAGTCTCTGCACACATTGTAAGTACATACATATGTGTGTGTGTGATTTCGTGACGTAAATTCGCCAGAAAATCGTTGTTCTTTTGGAGCACAGTCGAGGTCAAGTGCACGGCGTTCATTCGCCATGATCCGCCAGCGACACGCGATCGTAATTTTTCTGCTAAATGACCTCAAACAATGTACGTTTAGCCTTTTTCTACTTCTCTCGGAGTTTCAAGTTAAATGCAGCTAGTTATACTATTATAATTAGCATACATATACAAGCTACACGATGACACACCACCGAACGAGATCAACAACTGCGGCCGCCGCACAACAGCGCACAATTGCACTGCGGCGTACGCGCGAAGATCATCAATCAATCGTTTGAGGAGCGAACGTGCGGCAGCAGCAGCAGCACGTTTCTGGCGCACATGTCGCTCCGGCGATTCGTCATGCGACGACGCATTGCAATTAATGAAGATGCATTTGCATTTCTAACAGCAGTATAATCAACGTGAGCGATGAGCGCGATGTGTATAATAATAATAATCATCGCACGCTCTGAACTGGATTGTGTGCCGGGCCGCGAACTCAATGGAAATATTCAGGATTTGCGCATGTTGCGCACGCGCACACGAATGTTCGAGTAATCGTGCGCTTAGATCTGACAACGTTATCCGCTGGCAAAACACGTACATGTGTGTGCGCACAGTCTCAATGGATTTGCATTGTACGCGATGTGTATCAACATCAACTATAAGTAGACGCAGCCGCGAGCTTAGCGGAGATCGGCGATCGTTCAGACTTCAGACGCACACACACATGGCGCAATTGTATTCAAGAGCAACGACTCAAATGAGACAGCGTGTCGACTGGCGCACACACGCCAAGTGTCGGCCGTATCAGCGTGTGTGCGCGAAGTAATTGGCGCGCACACAAACAGACACATTCGCGAGTCTATAATATAGTGCACAGAAACGAGCAGCACATCGCCGCCATTGGTGCCACCACGTCTAACGCGGAAAATGTGAACACACATTTTTCACGCTAAACCGCACGACGAGCACGCGCGCGCGCGCCTCATTGCTTATCCTGGTTCATAGCGCTGGCTAGATGGCTGTGGCTGGCGGTGTTTGTGCGTAGAAAATATTGTAACGGTCGCATGGGCCGCGAGCGAGCGTGCGCGCGATGCGTGTGCGCAATGCGATCGCGTGCGTTTCGTGCATAAATCAACCAACCAGCCGCAGCCAGCCCAGCCAGCGTGTACGCGAGCGCGTGCGCGTTAGCTCCAATGTGTCGGTCTTGATTAAATTGTGTCCGACGTGTGCGACGATCGAGATTCGAGACCGCATCGTATTGGATGGCAATTCAGTCGATTCGAGAGATATATAAACATAGCAAGTTAGTCGTGGCTACAATGTATGGAGCGAGTGAGATCAATGGACTCGCGTCGACGACGACGGCGACTGCGACAACACATTTGAATCAATCGTCAGCACGTGTGAGCGTAGTCGTTTGGTCTATTCATTGGAACTGGATTTAAATTGCCTGCTGTGCCGGGTGTGATGTGTGATCGTGTTGGCGTCGAAAAAACCAGTGCTTTGGAGTTGTCGCTTCTGTATTTAGCGATTACGCAGATGATGAACATCAGCCGCGAGTCCGAGTCCGCGCGATTCGTTGTTCAAAGTTGACCCTACTAGAGGCGCAGGTTATCCTGATCATGAATTATATTCGTCGTCAGCAGCCTTGTACGATTTCAACTCACGATGACAACTTAATAAAACTATACATCTACAACCGTGAACGCAGTGAACAATCGCATTTGCTAGGCAGATTGTGCACCCCAGATTCACTGCCACACACACCGAGCGAATAGATTGGCAAACATTTGCTGACTGCGCGTATTCTAGCGATCGCGAATCGCAAACAAACAAGTGTAAAACGCTCATGAATTATTACCGCAATTCTATCGTCAACGCGCGCGCGGATCGAGTGTTGTGCACATCTGGGAGCGCACAATACAACGACGATGAGTTAATTAGTTGCGCTCTGTGTGCTCTTCATGTGAGTGCATGCGTATGCGTATGTGATTATATGATCGCATCGGAGGCGCGCAAGTGAACAGAGGCGAGTGCGCTTGCGCGTTGGCATTAAATGCCATCACAACGACGACGTCACCGAGTCGACGAGCAGTGCATCGCACCAACAACGCGATATTATGTATGTTCATGTACATGTGCGCGTACATACCATCCGTCAAGGCGGCCGGTCTGTGGTCTTGTTCGCCACAAATGGCGTATATTATGTGGCGTGTTTATACGATGCGGATTAGACAGAGCTGCGTGTAACACGCGTACTAACGCGCGCGCATGCGTGTTGGTCTGCTGTGCAAGCATGTGTTTGTGTGTGTTGCGTGCGTGTCTGGCTGTGTAATTGCCGTGGCACATAAATAGATTGCGCGAGCGCGTTCTGGCGCAGAGCGATCATCGCCATTATACGAACGTTTAATCGCGCTACGCTCGTCTTCACAGACAGTTTGGTACCAACACACACGCACACACACACATACTTGAGCATACACTTAGCCAAACACACACACACAACAAGTACACTGATAAAGTCGCATTTTAACAGCGTATATTATGTGTGTAGCCAGCAAGCCGAGCTGTTGATCGTAGCCGTGCTGGGTGGCACTACACACACAGCGACTTGCTGGGGTGCGATGCGCAAAACACTGCACACTGTGCAGATATACCAGTTGGTGTTTGCGTAGTGAGTCTGAATATGTAAATATGAAACCTGTTATCACACACGTTGCGCCGTCCTGCAGGCACGCACACTCACACAACACGAGCTTTTCAGATTAATTGCACGAGTTTAGTGTTTGTTTTCAAGCGCGACGACGACATTCAACTTTCAACGTTTTTCTCTGCATTTTGCGCCGCGCATCCAACGCTGACCGCACACCACTCTCAGGTGTTCGCCATTGCGTCGCTCATCCACAATGTAATGAATTTATCGACCAATTCACCTTCCCTGCTGCGCGGCACGATTATCGCGACGTTTTATTCGCGACCATCATGCGCCATGGTGTTTACAATTATATAAGACACTGTACGACGTTGAACAGTGGGTGCGGTGTATGCCATTCTGACCACACACACGCGAACGCTTCGCTGATGGCGATCGAGCGGCATCGTTTTGTATGCCCATATCAGAATTCGGACGCAAAGTCGTGCACGGGGGATATGTTACATGTGCGATTTAACGACGGCAAGCCACTCTCCGGGCATATTGCAACTTGTTTCGAGCGAATCAAACTTGTGTTATCAGCGGCCGAGCCCTCAATGCAGCTGCAATCATCATTATTATTATCAGCATGTCAGCGGTAACGTTCTAGTATACATTATATCAAGAATATAATATGTACGGTGCGCGTTCACGTGCAGCCCGTACTCATGAATGAATGCGTTTGTGTGCGATTGCACGCAAACATGCGTTCCAAATCATCGTGAAAAAAACGGTACGTATCCGGTTTATGGACAACAAAAGCTACGTTATGAAGTATAATTTGTGATTTTTAGTATGGTATCCTGAACTCGTCGTCTGAGTGGCGCAGAGACGCAGAAAGTCCTGGGTTGGGTCTGGGTATCTTATTCTCACGATGATCCAAAGTCCAAAGGAAGAATGTCAAACGTTAGGTTACTCTTTGGATCGCTCTGCTATTCACATGGCATCTATAAATGCGAAACCGATTATGAAGCCTTGCTACTCTTCAAATACATTTTGTATTAGTCCTAACCCAATACTTGTATGTTCTGGAATCAGACTCAAGCAACACCATTTTCGAATTTTCGCCAAAAACATCCTTTTGATGGGCTTATTGATTCTCGCCAGTGTCGAACAAACGTATTGCACCATAGTTTAGCGACAAATAAATAATAATAATTGCAATCAGGAACCTATCAGTTTGATTACTCTTTGCATCACAACAGTGCACTTTTCACTGTCGATCATATGTGTTGCAGGCACCGAGATGTTTGAGACAAATCGAGTTAACTCCGCGCTTTATACAATGCCGACACGAAGTGAAATCATACATTCATACATTATACATCATACATGCATACATATATACCGTGTTCGAAATGCGTACGAAATGCAAACCGGCCGCAGCCAGATTAAAAACTGTTTGTCCTCGCCGTTCGATTAAAATGCCCGTTGCACTCAAGTGCAAATCACACATATTTATATCGTTTCATAAACAGTATCAATGAATGCGTTTTGGTTCAGTGTCGCGACGCCTTTTTGCGATCTGAGTTCCCGTCTGAGAGTGGCTGCCACCACCAACCGCCACCACCATCACCATGACCGGCGTATTGGCGGCAGCGATGCATGGAAAGTTCCGATAACACACACTCGCGCGTACACGCACACGATAATTGGTGATATGTTTACGGGCCTATTTGTTTCCGTATCGAATTGGCGTCTGGCGGGGTGTGCGTTTGGATTGTGCGCGCTGTCGCACCAACGTCAACGGGTGCTGATTGTTTGCGTGCAAAATTGATTTGAACATGGCGAACGAGCGATTGATTCTCAGCGCCATTCATCGAGATATATTGTCATTCTTTGGCGCCACTGAATGGCGGCTGATGGCGAAAGGCTCGGTTATGAGCCGAACATTATAATATTTTCGGCAGTATAATGTTGCGGTGCAACGATATTCTGTACGCTTTAGATCTCTAGACAGGGTAAAAATAGCCATGGCGTCTATTAGCACGTTGTCGCGTTGTCGGTCATTCGATACTCTCTGCATGACCGATAGAATCCACATGAATGGAAAGTCTGACACGATACGCGTACGAATGGCGCTTAGCCGTTTAAATGTGCGGCAGAGATTCAGCACCGGCCGGAGACTCGCTAAAATATAACATGACAGCAAGATGAGATGCATGCCGCGGACGTGAGGAATTCGTGTGCACCGTGTTGGTGTGAAAAATCACACCCACCTCTTCTCAATTCACATGCGTATGTAATGTTCAATTGAATATTGATCTTGGGCTTTAAATAGCCGTCGGCACACCCGCAGAGTGTTATAAATACTGATCGATAGATCTTCGATGCTAATCTATTTCGAGCGCGAACAAATACGTGCAAAAAATACGACACACCCGAAAAAGAGTGACGTCAATATAATGAGCGCATTGCTGTTGTTAAGTGAATGGTCCGCGTCGTCAGGACCAAATCGTTTTCACTTGTTGGATGCCGCAACTATGAATCAGCGTGCGCATAATAAAAATATATGCGATTTTGCGTGCGTTTTGTGCGGTCTATTCACCGCTAAACCAGCAGCACGCGTGCTCACTCCAAATGTAGGAAGTGGTCGGTCGTAAATTTGCCATTCGACACCAATTAAACGATGATGACGACGATGACGATGACGATGATGTTGGGGGCGGGCCGTTTGCAGTTCGCCACACGCGTCCATGGTCCTGTTGCTGTGCAGCGTCAACTTTTTTTTTTGTTTCGAAGGGTCCGCGCAATATGTCGGTTTGTCTCGAGCCATCCGAGACGGGCCAGCCGGACATTCGGCATTCGTCATTGCTCAGGAATTTCGTTGGCATCACCGCGCACGCTGATATGTGATTTTCTGCATTGCCGTCACGTCCTTGCGACAAACGACGCTTCGACACACACACATGTACTCACACAGTAGATTGCTATCTCTCTGCCGACTGTGTGAGTGTGTGTGTGTGGCCACACTGTGAACGGGCCATCGCGCGCGAGCGACGTGGCGTGACGTGGCCGCGACGATGAACTAATAACCGATTCGCAGAATGTATGCGCAAAGTGAGTGAAACTTCTATTGGTTCGTTTTATCTGATTGTTGAATATGCACGATTGTGCTCACACAACACACACGGACAACTGTATTTAGTATTATGTTCACACTTTTCGCACCGAACGTGCAGCGCATATGCGGCAAGGTATTAGATTTGTTTATCGAAGAACCGACGAACCGCCGCCTCTCGTCGCCAGCACAGCGAAGCGCACACAGGCAAAGTCGAGCGCAAACTGAATACGCGTTCACCTGCGCAAACGCCTGAGCGTTGTGTGAAATCCGGGACGGTGCTAAGTGCATCGGGCATCGAGCTGCACACGCGTGTGCGTCAAGTGCTGGACGAAGCGCACGCGCTGTGCGATTGTGCCCTGTATGCAATAAAATGTTTGGGTTCACTCGACCGTGCGAGCAGGTAACTTTTTTTTTCATTACCGCCCCGATGTGTTTATCTGGTAATTATGTTGTTTGAACACACACACAACACACTCTGGTTTCTTCGGCTCACCGACATCAATTAGTCGCCCGGGTACAAGCATCGACCATTTAGAATCATAATGTATGTGTGTATGCGTGTGGCCCTTTCAACGTCGACCGTGCGTATACGACTATGACGTCATGTCGTGCGCGTGCGTGAGTTTAAAGTGGATGTTGATTTGCGGATGACAGCAGCCTATCAGTAGCCCGTCTGGAGTCGGTTTGACGTCAGTTTTCGGTCGGTCATAGAACAGAGTGCATGCGGCCGATGGCACTCGGATCCAAGAAATGAACGCAATTATTCGAATGACGAGCTGTTGCCGTGCGTGTGTGTGATCGTGTGCCGTAACTTTTAGCAAACTGGTTTTCCACCATTGCATCGCAATAATTATGTATTGCAAACACAGACTCACTATACGATCGAATACGATCAACTGGTTCATTTCTATGAGCAATATTCTGAATTTCTACCTATCGGCAATGCTTCAGCATAGATCTGCGAATATTTAATTCGCGATCGCAGTCGGGTTTTCCCACACAATGTGCGACGTGCGACACATCGTTGGTTGCAGCTCATTAACTTTGGGCGCGCGCACATGATTAAATGCACTCGTGCGCTATTTCGCACAGAACATGCCAACATGATGTGGCAAAAGTGGGTAAATAGCCGTCATGTGTCTCGTATGGTATTGGACTATAATATGCTGCGTTGCGATGGAAGCAGCACATGCAACATTGGCACATGTGCCCCAGCCACCAGCGACGAAACAGAAACACGAACAGCAAAAAGCCATCACTCGACGTCGTCGTCACCGTCGCCAACCGCCAACGATGAGGACGCAGAATCGTCGACCGACGTCGGCTACACAACCTCATACTTCGCGCGCTCGCCTCAGACCGACCATGTTCGCGCATGTGAGTGTGTGTGTGTGTGTGTGCGATGATTAATACCCTGGTGTTTGCTCTGCTTAAGATTTATGACGGGCGCTCGGGTGCGTGTGCGCACTGTTGCGCGCTGCTCGCGATCGCATGTGTGTGTGTGTGTGTGTGTGGATAACATACCCTTTTTTTGTGCGAGTGTAACGCGTATCCGCTGGAGCGATCGCAATTTGCGGGTTCGGGCGGCGCGGTTAAGAGATCTTTTACATTGCCGTGTATAAGATATCACGTATAGCGCATATGTTATGTATAGCTTGTATATACTGTAGTGCTCCGCACATTGATTCGCGTGTGCGCATACATGTTGCGTTTTCATATAATGTATACGCTCGCGCGCGCGCGCTCTGTCGACAGACATGCCCGAAGTATGATCTTAAAATACGCGTGCAACTCGGCGTAATTAAATACAATACATGGACTTAAATTACACTTAATTATGTGTGTGCGCGCGCGCGCGCGTGCGCTTGAGAATTGCATGCGCGCACTCGTTGCAAGTGCCGCGCTTGAGTGTGTGTGTCTGTGTGTATGTGGCAGTCGCTGTTTCTGTGACCGATAAACGCACTGCCGGGGACCTCGCTATGCAGTATGTATGCTATGCAGTGTGCAATATGTACACTTAAGTTAGCATACAATTGCATCATCATGCGGCGCGACACATTTGCACACGTGGATCGTGTGCGTTGCGTTGTTGCAGTTTCTGCTGCCACTGCTGATTCAGTGTCAATTAGTTTCACCGATGATCAGGCGAAAAGCAAACAGTGTGTGTACACAGTTAAATTGAAAACTGCCAGTAGTTAAAATTAACCAGCCGTCGGCACCAGCAGCAAATGTTACACTCAATCAAATATAGTTTTTCCGTTTGCTGCATCTCTAGTGGTTGGTACCATATGTAACACGCATGCACATATAATGAACACATCCACAAGTATTCCGCACACATACGCGCACTCGCACTTATTCGTGATCACTGCGACGTCTGTCACCGTGCGCACCCGAGAAACACTGCACTCGGCCAATTCGTCAAACGCAGGCTGCCCGCACGCCTGCCTGCCTGCCTGCCTGCGTGTCTGCGTGAACGCGTGATCCACTTACTGTGTGTGTTCGTTTTGGTCGTGAGCAAACCGCGACGCTCGCGAATTTGCCGATGCCGGGGTATATAAGTGGTGTGTATTTATGGGGCTCGTTCGACCCGCCCAGCGACCAGCAAATAGCGATCGCGACTGCGTGTGTGTGCGCGATTCTGGTTCACTGCTGCGGTGCTGTTGCTGCTATGTTGCCGTTGCTGCTGCTGCTGCTGTTGCGGCGGTAAATTAACTTGTCACTTGTCACGATCGTACGAACGTTCGCTTGAATTGCGCACGCCGCTCAAAAATCCGCGCACAGAGAACGCCAGACTGTGTGTGTGTCTGGGGGTGCCTGTCAATACGAGCGGATTTATTCGTAATGCCGCGCGCACTCACGTCGTACAATATGTCTATGTGTCGCGAACACGTGATTGATGAGCGCACCGATCGTCGATAGAGTCGTTGGGTCTATTTTCGAAGTCACTGCATATAATTGCTCGTTGATTTCGGTGCAGTTGCGGAGACGCTATGTCTGTGCGGAGAGCGTCGTCGTCGTCACACACGCGAAGCACGTAGTTTTGCCGACGGCGATCCGGCGCACACACCCACCAACGGACAATGTAGATCGCGCGCGGTGCACGAAATTCGCGCGTTCTGGCGAATGCACTTGACGACGTGCACGCACGCACAACAAACACACGCGTGCGCAAGTGCGGTTTGAGTTCAAGCTCGAACAACGTATCGAATGCACACGCGATCGATGCACGCGACCAACGACAAACTATTATACACGTATACACTCGTGTGTGGAAGAGAACTTGCGACGTGAGTGTTGAGTGTGTGTGGCGAGTGGAACTGGGTCTCGTCTCGTCGTCTGGTGTGTTGTAGCGCCGAATCCAAACTGACTGGCGAGTGCGAACGGTGCGAGTGGCTCGATGCGAAGTCGATGGCTGCTCGCTGTCGATCGTCGTCGGCGGCGGCGGCGGCGGTGATTGTTGGTTGGTTGGTTGAGGTTGCACGAAGCGGCGAACGGGGCGCGTGTACCACCTTGTGCGATCGGGGCAATACGCTGAGACGCGCACGGAACTTGGAAAAAAGCGAGACGCGCGGACCGACCGTATCCGAGAGAGTGAAAAAACCAAATGTGAATTGTGAATGCTGTGTTTTTCGCCGAGACAAGTGCTTATATATCCTCTGGCCGCGTGCGCGACGCCGTCGTCGTCGGAACGCCGTCGGAACGCGCCCGTGTGAGTGTGCGTTCTCGCGCGTTCGCGTGTGTGTGTGTGGTGCGTTCGGTCGTCGCGCCGTAAGCGCCGACTGGGTGTTCGTCGTGAGCAGACGACGACGACGGCATCAGCAGCAGAAACGCCGACAACGACGACGACCGACGACTCTCATTGAAGTCGGTTGAAAGCGACGCGCACGTTGCGCATTCAGCAGCACACATGCATTGAATTCGTTTGTATGGTGGTGAGCAAGCGACGGCGGCGCCGGTCTCTGCCGACGACGCGCAACAGTGAAGACGAAGACGCTGAAGACGCCGACGTCTGCAGAAGCTCTCCGCGCATTGGTACACTTAACTTAGCACAAACTGTGCAACGCTTTTCGCAAATTACTAGAACGCATTATCACCTGAATTTCGATTTTATCATATAATTAACTGGCGCGGCAAAGTAGAATCGCAGTAAAATTGTGTGTAATGACGTCAATCCATTTAGTGATGAAATAGTCAACACGCAATGTGCAATTAGGTGGAAGGAAGGCTCATTCAAATATGGTTATCATCTGCATGCGACACTCGACGCTCTAATTGTTCGCGATAATCACGTGGCAAACAAACTCGCACGCTCACGTTTCACCCAAAACGCCACCGATATGTTGGAATGTTGATTCGCCACCCGCCTGCGCATGGCAGTTCGCGCAATTTCGCACTATCACCGTTTTTGTCGTCATTGTTGCACGTATGGTCTTATCAGATAACGCATTGGAATGCGTACGTTGAGTGATGAATAAATACGATGACAGAATAATGCTAATCATGTGTTGGTATCTACGGATGGAAATCGCGTAATTTATCATTCGCTTTATGAGAAAGGCAGGTATATGATTGGCATTCCTCGACGCGTTGTGCGATGGCGGGAAACGCTAAAATTTCCACGCAATAACATTTCCATGACATGTTTATCTAGAGTGCGCCGCACACGGCTATAATTTATCTCGCTATGCGATTTGTAATTGCTGCCGTACACCTTTGATTGTGTGCGCGTGCGTATGTGCGCAAATATGCGCAATAAATGTGTGATAATTACAAGTACCTGTTCTCGTCGACAGCTTCATGCGAAAAAAACGAAAAGACATACTCAGATAACAGTGGTACTGTTTTGGGTTTTATTGTCAGCCTATAAATAGACCCAAATATGATATTCGGCTCACACACTACAGACAACCTTTTCAACTACACGCGACATATACATTCACATCCGATTCTCTCAAGTTCGACAACCCCAATGCACTCGAACGGCTGTCAATCAAAACTGTCTAGCCCGTGACCCTGACTAGCTTGTGGTCCACAATTTAACGATCACAACATTCAAATAAGTCTAACCGCTTATTAGCATGCTTGAAAGAGGTATTCGATCGCATTGCATCGTGTTTGGACGCACGTAGGCCAGCAGTCCAAACTGTTTCCTGAGCGGTAGGTGTTTAATTATACATGCGCTCATTGGTGCTTGTAGCGTTGTCAGGTGGCGTTATGAAAATAGCATGGGAGACATTTCGGCCACATTGTCATTCTGTCAGCATATTAGTCTCGATTCGCGAATCGAACGTGTGTGGAATGCTCAAAGCACTAAATCGGATATATCAAATTCAATGCCATGTCGCGCGGTACATCATACTATAACACTATTTTGACACGTCACTTGTGTCTTGTATGTGAGTATTTGAACCACCACGACAATCACGTACATGTTACGTGATTATGTAAACGATTTACATCAACTGTATATGACCTTTCGGACCAATTGAGGAGGCGCGCACGCATTCGGGGTCTGCGAATTCATTTGAATGGAACCTATTTCGGGTCCAGTTCGTTGGCCATGTGAACTGCATTTGATGACCTACTTAGAGAGCATATCTATTCTAATGCTGTCGTCTGGACTGAAACGCGAATGTGATCATCATCAGTTTCAACCGGCAACGCACGAGAAACAATTGAGGCAGCATCGTGTGATTATGCTTATCACTTTTACCCAATATGACCTTGAGCTTGAGTGTCGCGATAATTGTACGATGACAAGTGCACAGCAGTCGCGCAGGCGCGATATGGAGGAGACCCGCTGGGCGCGCGCGCGCTCGAGCGGGATTGAATGCAGATCAGACTGGATTTCGTTTGGGTGCATGATTTCTGCTTGATTTTCGGTCGTGCACTTTGGACGACGAAACTCGATTATGTGGTGTATGTTTGTATGATGGTATGTCTGCAGTCTGTACATGTGAGTGGGCGTGTGCGATGCATTAACATTTGAACTTTAACAATTAGCAGACGCGTGTGTGCGTTCGTTATGAAACAACAAACTGCAGCTCTTGTATCTGATGGCGATGCAGTTAATAATAAATTCAAACAAATCTTACCCCACTCTGTCCGGACCAGGAATTCGTCTCCATAGCGTGTGCAGTTTTGTGATATCCTTTTTAGTCCCTATTTTGTCGACCTAAAGCGTCTCTGCCCCTCTCACGCCGCACGCCGTTGATGCGCACACCCAAACGCACACAATCCGATGTTCTCTGCAACACAAACACTCACACGCACATACTCGCGGTTCTCTCGGTGAGTGGGGGGCTTTTGATGCGCTGCTTGGAGGCGGAGGCAGACACGCCACACGTACGCACACACATACACTCACAAGCACACGCACAAAAACACACACACACATTCACACACCCACCACTCGAGCGAGCGATAAACGCGTTATGATATTATTGCACTGTTTGGCCTTTAACACCCACTTAGCAGCGCAAGAACACAGAAAGCCAGACGTGCGGTCAAACGCGAAGTCACTTCAACGCATTCCGCGTGATGTGTGGATGCAATGCGCACATATGTGACTTTGTGACTTGATGGCGCCCCGAATTGCGCTGCTGCTGTTGACACCGTCGCCTCACAATCTCGCGCTGGCGCTGATTCGAACGCGGAATGCAAGTCCAATCGGATTGAACGCGCGCGCGACTGCGGAACGCCGAGGCGTTTGGCGATAACAGACGACGCTCCAGAGACCAGGCGAGCCTCGCACTCGACATCGATGGCGATAACGTACTGATGATCGAGCACATACGAGTCGTCTGCACACCCGCGACTGACCGCACGAACACACACGCACGCACAGACTTTGAGTGTTGAATGCGTGTATGTGGTCTTTTCCGGAGCAGAGAAGGGGATGTGTCGCACTTGATCTGGCCGAAACGAATGATGATTTTACTGGTTATTATCTGTTGTTAGGCATCCGTATATCAACAGGGCAGTTTCACTCAAACAGGCGGACTTTACTAGAATGAGATCGGCGCTCAACTTCCCTTCACACTCGGGCAGAGTAATCGTGTTTTTTTCCCTCGGCTCTCTTGAGAATAAGTTGTTTTTGTGCATAGCAATCTTTCTATTACTCATTGCACGTTCTCTGTTTGACTGTTTGATGGTGATACATTTGTGGTTACATGGTTGGGGATTCGAATCACAAATTTATAATTTGTGATTCCAAACTACATTACCCACTCTACCAATGCGTGTTCTGATGTTACTCTTATATTTTTGTTCTTTGACATATGACCTCTTATTCGAATTGTAATTATCACGAGCTGGACATCCCCTCTCGGGCTGTGTGAGCGCTCCGAGCGCTCGACCGCGTGATCAAACGACCGAACTGTGTGTAAACCGCGCGCACCGCCAGCCGCCAGTCCGCGCTGCGCGATCAGTGAGTATAATGCACGACACGACTGTCAGCGAACCGTTTTTCATTGATTAAATTGTCGGCGGAGAAACCGACGACGACGACGAGCATCATGTGCCATACCGGACGTTCAGTAAAAACAATAACAACACACGGTACACGGACGACGGTTTTACTATGCTGCGTGCTGTTGAGATGTTGATTCGGTCACCGGACAGCCAAACAGGCACGGAACTGACCGCACCAAATGTCTCAAACGCCTGTCACTTAACAGTTAGTTGCTGGCGCGTGTGCCGTCGTGTGATGTTGTTGCCATGGGACCAGAGCAGGCATTTGCAAACGCATGTACATATGTTTCGCATATATTGCGCTATGTCTATGTGTATGATGCGTTATGCGTGAGTGTATGCGTGTCCGACGTTAACGAGATTAATACTGACTGTCTGTCTGTGGTGGCTGTTTGAGTGTGTGCCTGCGCGATGATCATCGTGTGGTATGCGTGCGTATGATACGTGTGGAAAAACTTGTGAATGGAAGTCGCGCTCAGTGCACCGCAGCTGTCTCGCAATCGGCAGCAGCAGCAGCAGCAGCAGCCAGTATGTCAGAGAGCCGACACGAAAATACTCAATTCAACGGCAGAACTTGAATGAGTTGTCGCGTGTAAGCGCGTGCGCCGAGCATAAACGTCGAGCACAGAAGCTTAGACGCAGAGCAAACACCACCGAGGTAGATGATCAATCCGCAAGTATGTACTGAGTGGGAACATGTTGAAGATTACTGCAGAATTGATGGTTGAGTCGAATCGATTGTGTCATGACATTATTTCATCTGGAACAGGAATGAATCAATTTCGAAAACGATATATGTACATAGGAATTCTCATCAGCAGCAACATTTCCAGCAATGGGTGCGAGGCGAGGGGTGCATGTGCAAGTATGCGCTTAGCGAGTGGGTAGCGTAGTCGGGCTTTGGAACTATCAATTATAAATGTGGGGAACGAATCGCAGACTTCGTAACCAAAAATGTATCACCCGTGTCGTCAAAACAGAGAACGTGCAATGCGTAATAGATAGATCATTCTGCTCGTGTGCAAGCAGACAAGTGTAGTTGAGCGCTGTTCTAGTTCTTGAAAAGCTGCCTGGTTACGTGAAGCTTGTCCTGTTGATATATTGGTAATTATCAACAGTAATGACATCTAAAAAGCTTGGTATTTCAAATACAGCCGCCCAACACTCATTATTGGGGAACAATAGATGTATGTAAAGATGATGATAATGCGCTAAGCAAGTCTTCATCAATTAATAACACTGTGTCACAAAATTGGGGTCATGACATTTACCGGCCTTACTGTATAAACTTTTCTGATGTGCTTTTATCCCCTAATCACGAATTCGGCAACGAAAATTGGATCGATGGATAGCTTTCGGAGATATTGGCGTAAGTTGTTTTTTTTTACATGGCCTCAGATATTTGAGCATATCTCATGTGTGAGTTTGTGTAGGCCGATATGCCACCAATCAAATGAAAGACAATTACAAATGCAATATTTCATGTTAACATTGTTTTTCACTAGTGTCTATAGTTTCAGCGTTACCGTGCATCAAAAGTGAAAATTAGTGGAATCACAAATACACAAACTCAAACATGAGACATGCGCAAATGTCTGAGGCCATGTCGAAAAGAGCAACTTACGCCAATATCTCCGAAAGCAATCCATCGATCCTATTTTTGTTGCTGAATTCGTGATTAGGAGGTAAAAGCACGTAAGAAAAGTATATACAGAAGGCCGGTAATTTTGGTTGTTGCATAGTGTAACTGATCAATGACCACACACGTGCAACGTTGGATGTTGGATGTTCCGTTTTCATACAAACTAATCGATTCATCACTACACTATAAGTGAATGTTTCGTTGCGACCAAAACTAATTACTCGCACCGGGGGAGGCGTGCTCAATATTCTCCTCCACCTCGCGGTGTGCAATTATGTTTTGACAGAATTATGAACGTTGTCCACTGATTTATAGAACAAGTCATGAGTAGATTATGCGGACGGTCAAGACGTGTGTGCGCCTAGCGTCTGCGCGCGCACTGCGATCAGGAAAAGCCGCCTAGCCGAGCGCCGGTCGACAACGTTGCTCACTGGCGCACACACTCACACACGCATACTTGCGTCCGACAAACGAGTTACACTTTGTTGAAGTGAAAGTATATAATATTGTGATTTAGTGCAAACTATGTTCGTCGTTATTCGCCGTTAGTCTGTGGCGCTGGCCGCACAAGTTGCCGCACTCCCCGCGTGTGGTGCTGATGGTGGCGTTGTGTGGCTTTGAAAGTCATGCGTGCGCGCATATGTCAATTAGACACACTCGCTCAGGCGCGCGCTCACGAGCTCCGACATGTGCGCAACATAGTTATATCTGTCTGCATGTGCGTGCACATAATTCCGCAGTGCACATGCAATTATCATGTGTGTGTGTGCATTCCCATGCATGTGCGCGCTCGGCAACCGACCACAATCATAAATATCCACTGTGCCGTTTGCAAGCGCGCGCGCGCGTCCCTGATCGATTTATATAAATAGAATATGGGTTTATTATTACCTGTCCGATCTGCAAGCGCGATCGCGCCCCACGGTTGTGTTTCTCGGTAAGCGCGGGCACCACGGTGCCAGCGTGAGAATGTGTGTGCGGTCGCCACACACATTTGCAGTTTGCAATTTTATCCCCACCGGCTCTCATCGTGTGGCCGGCGCGCACAAAGAGAAGCCGCCATCATAATTCATAGATACACACAGACGCACGAGCTCGCCTCGGACACAACGCCGCGATATGCGGTTGGCTAGTAATACTAACCACTCGCCGAGCGCGCGCTGAAACGCAGTGCGCCCCTTAGGCGAAACATCTATAAATAGTCCATTCGATCGTGTCTGCGTGTGTGCGTGCGTGTCCGATGTAGCTGTATGCTAGGCAGCTCGCCGCCGCCGCAGCCGCCGCGCGGCAAGTTGATCGCGAAAAAGCATTCGCAAAGTTCCAGTCTCCGTGTGCGCGGTTGAGCTTGCATTTGCCATGCGGCTAAATTTGGTGGTGGTATTTGAACCAGTTTCGATACCGTTTCTACATAAGTATACGCCCGGTTTTCCAACGCGCATTGGTGTCCGTAGAGGTGATTGAGCGAACCATGTGAATGTGCGCTCACACAAAAACGACGGGAGAATTTGATCAAGGAAGACCGATGCATTATTATCTAACGATGGTGCAGAGTTATGCTATGGCATAGGTAGATGGGACATTCGCACGATTTGACATTAAACGTACGTTATATTAATTCGTGGAATTTGAAATAATGAGTTCATAGGGCTGCTGTCACGTGCTATGCGTTTCATATCTTCTCGTCAGTAGTCACATGTTTGTCTATTCAATGCTCATGTCTGCACACAATTCACTTACCTTGGGCTCGCAAATTGTTCCGGATGCTCACGTGCTAATATTCCAAATGTCTGGTTCTGACGTATGTGTGTCCTGTTGCTGCTTCTGCTAATGTAATTGATGCTGTCGATTATCGCACGCACGCTCACACACACACACTATTACGCACACACACACAATTAACACGTATTTAATGCAATGACGCACTTTCACCAGTCACCCCGGGTGGACGAAACTGTTTGCGTGAGCCCGAAATAAATTCGTGCACGATTTCAGTCAGTGATGGTCGTCGCTCGATGTGCCGGTTATGGTCCGTGGGGTTTTGTATTCGGTCAACGGTCAGATGCAAAATATTATGTTGCCATCCGTGTCTCCGGTTTTATAGGAAAACCAACCCCTAATTGCCGACGACGACGAACCGCCATGTCAAGAGAGCGCGCGCACGCCGCGTTGACATACGCACACGAGGCGCGTTCGTGCGCGCCTCTACATATACTACAAGTGTCTCTCGTAATAATGTGCGTGCTTGCGCGTTTGTGTGCATACAGCATATGATTCGTGCACGCACTGCTTGTTTGACCCGAGCGCACGAGTGTTATGATGTGATCACGCCATGGGTGGCAAATTACAAAGCTCACATGGTTCTGTAATTCGGATGTCCCGGAGACGAAGACGACGACAACTGTGCTAGTGCGCACAGTTTCATTTATTTTTATCCTTGATTAAACGCGCGGCCACATCGACAGTCAGCATACCATATAATAATGCCCACACACACACACGTGCGTCCGTGCACAGTAGGGGCGGTCGCATCGAGACTCGCGTAGACGCACTTCTCGCTTATTGCTGCCAGCGCACTCGGTTTGCGGTCTCGTGTGTTTGTGTGTTTTTCGGTCAAAGCAATCATCATAGCCAATTCCAATTCGAATAAATACAAATTGGCGACACGCGTTGGGTGGTTTAATGTCGATTGAGCGCCGCCGTGCGTGCATGTGGTACATACTTAGTCTACCATATTCAGTTGTCAATTGCCAATGCGCTGAATGTGGGATTCGCAACAAGTTGTCATCAGGCAACATGCACGACGCATATAGCCGCGACGGTGTGTACGTACATAACATACATAACATGCGACACAGTTGCGTCACACGAGCCGCGCTCGGGAATGCATCGCCGCGAGCCTGCTGTGCGGCTGCTGCTGGCGAGTCCGAAACCGGCAGCGCGCCCAGCAGACGTGTGGGGCTGCTGCTCGCCGCGTGTCGCCGCGCTTGCTGCACGACTTTCTATTTTTCCATGTCCATGCCCGGGGGCAATGCGAAAGATGATGCGCGCGACGCATGCGCCTGCGGTCGCTGACGTGCGGACGGAGGACGGAGCACGAAAAACAAGCCAATCGATCGCTCGATGTGTAATTCATTATGGTCTTTTGATTATGTCTGCGCTGCTTGAAAACGGTTGCCAACATCGACGACGTTGATACTGAAGCGCGCGCACATTGTTGACGAAGTGTTGACGCATTCGCGCGCACATCATCAAATAAAGATGGTCCATGCGCACGCTCGAGCACGTAGCCCACAGACCGTGACGTTGGCCACAGGCCGCGTGCGCTCAAGTGGTTCGGGAATGCGGTGTGTGTTATTTCTGTGTGGTGTGACGCTCTTGGCTGTTGGAGTATGTGCGCCGCTGCCCCTATTGTTATTGCGCGCGCGTTCGCAGTTCGGACATCATCGATCGTTCGATTGTGTTTGTGCATGGGCGATGGTAATTTAAATCGGATGTTTGCGTGTGCTGACAGCAAAGAATGTGGTGATGACGCTTATAGATTACTGTGAAACTGGGCCACGATATATATAATTATACTGTTTATTACAAGTCGCGGCGAGAACGCACAAGCGTTTAGCACACAATGCGCATACAGCAGCGTGCATGTGATAGAGTTTATGACGCAATGTGCAACGAAATCGCAAAATCCCCGTGTGCGAGGCGTGCGTCGCGTTGCAAAATTGATTAGTCCGCCACAAGAATTTGCGCAGATCTGTATTTTTTGTATCATACTCACGCACGGTGCTGCAGACAATCCAAGCGCTTGCAGCAGCCGCGCATTCCGAGCGAGTTAAAATCGTTGACCGCATTCGCGGACGACGACGACGAATACGCACCGCTCCGCCTATTCCGTATATGCCCACCTGTGACCACGACGGAGCGGCTTTGCTGGTGGTGGCAAGTGGTGGTGCTGGTAGCGGCGGTAGCGGCGAGGTATGTGTGTTCGTACATAAGTCTGATGAAATTCTCAATTAGTTTTCCGATGCAGTTTGGCATTACCATATGTAATTGCCCGTTTACACTCGGTGTGTACAGACGGAAAAAACGTCCAAGTGAGTTGCATGTGTCAACTGTCCTTGTGCGGCTAGTCTGTCTTTGTGTGTGTTCTTTGAAATTGCTGCGACTTGATTGGCCCGGGTGAAATCGAACGATCAATCGAACACGAACAGATATTCTCATAACATCGCGGTACATTTTGCATTGTGCAAAAGTTCCAGAGTAATCTGATGCTTTTTCATACGTAAATGTCCGTTGTACGAATGCAACGCGGAATATCCCAGGAACACAGCTATAGCGGAACTTGAAACTGGCTTTGAATAATTACAAATATAATTGAAATGGCAGTTTCCAACTGGTGCCGTTGAACGTTGTACAATGAACGATGTGGTTTGAAATACAACAATGAAGACTGCTATTGATTATACAAGTATGTATAGAGTTTTAGTGTCATCTGTCCAGTATACGATATATACTGCGTGAGTTGTAATGTTTTTCTAAAAAAAAGAGTTATATCGTGTTCATTTGTAAACATTTATATAAGAAAGTTTATCATTTATATGAATTTCTTATATTTTTCCATGATGCCTTTTTTCGTGCCTTTTGTGCCTTACAGAATAGCGATTAACGCACGTTGCCCTACACAGGTGTATAGTATACGTATACGGTGTATGTTAACTGTGTATGGGAATTTCTCTTAAATGTGAGTTTTTCTATTTTGCCTCTTGTCTCTCTGAATGACCGTCAATCGTACTAAATATGTTCTTACTACATCAAAAATAATTATACATATGTAAATGGACCTTACACCAACTGTTTCTCTCACACAACATGTTTCGACCTCGCCCTGAGACCTTGAATTAATATTAATACAATTAATAATTATTATTATTCAAAGAGCTTGAGCGGAGGATCAATGTAAAGCGAAAATAGAATGATTCAGAGATTTAAAGTCATACTCGTCGGATTCAGCTGATTTATAATGACCATCTTTCGATTCATATTGTGACAAATTGTACTTAGCATGCTTCGAACAATTAGTTTCGCGTTTTGCGGAGCTTCTAGAATCGTTCAATATATAAGAAAGTACATAATTTCAAATATGCGCCTGGAGTTGGAACACGTGAATTGTAGTCCGTTTCATTTTTCAAAACCATTTATTTTTATCTCGTATAAATGCATTTATACATATATTTTCAGTGATGAACATGGAACAATCGTTGCACAGAATACGAACGACACAATAAGTAGTTAACGTGAATTCAATAAGATTCTCCCAGAAAAAATGAATTGAAATTCCCGGGATATTGCAATTGACATACCCCGGGAATTCCAGATTGCCAACTCTCTGTTCGAACTCACACATCACTTTTAATTTATTTAAATCGAAACGACCAGTCACGCCGACTGCGCGCGCTCTCACGAGATGTGTGGTGGTTGGTGATTTTATTGCGTGTCGACACTATTGTTTCTGCCGGTTTCTGCTGGCGGCAGATCGGTCGATCGGTCGTCGATCGCCAACAAATATACACACACACACACACACACACAACTACTAGCATATCGCATATCTGGCCGATGCGCTCATGATCATTTATATTACATACATTTCATCGCATGTTTGCGCGCAGCGCGTGCGGAATTTAATGAGTTCCAACGAATGCGCGCGCGCGTCAGTGCGTACGCCAGAGTGAGGCGGACAACGGGCGCGTTCTCGACCCAGCCACCGCCATCACCAGCACCACCACATGGGCGTGAACTGCATACAGAATATGCGCACAGACTCGCGCATATAATTGAGGCACGAACCTAATATAGTGTTTAGTTGAGTGTGCGCGTGTGCACAAGTGCGCGACGAGTGAGCCACAGCGAGCGCACACAAGACATCAATTAAAAGTGTTAAGTTTGCCACAGAGTGTGTGCGCGCTTGCGTGCGCGGACGACGTGCCTCTTTCGATTCGAATTGCACCCCAACGAGTCTGATGCAGGCTGCTCGTGCGCGCGCATGCGTCCATCAACATTGCACACCACCCAGCAGCAGCAGTGAGACGACGACGGCCGCCGCCGCCGCCGCCGCCGCAGCGAGCGCTCGCTCCAACCAGAGACATGCAGTCTGTTGTGCAGCGGGCCGGGCAAGTGCCTGTTGTGTTGCACTACTACTAGCGCTTCGCGCGGCTTGCACTGTTGCACCGCTGCGATCACGCGCGATCGCAGACGCGACGACGCAACAGCGACGACGACGACGACTGGAGTGCATTTTTGCGCGTACTCTGGCCATGTCGACATAAATCATTTAGTAACACATACACGCACGCTGCAAACACGCGCGCACGCGCACATACACAGACAGCGAGCGACACTCGCGAACAGATGTGCATGCAATTGAAACGAGTTTATGGGCATATCTCAGTCTGTCTGCCAAAATGTGCTTTATCACGTAATTATTCAATCGCGTAATATGACGCATTCGCGTGTTTGCGTTCGTGTGCGTGTTTGAAGTTTGAAAGCTGTGTAATTTGCATTCGATAATGGAAGTGTGTAGCCAGAATAGGTTTGAATAAAGTCGTTATTTTTGTTACTACCAGTCTTCAGAGTTTGAACAATAATGGCAACACTGCTGACCAGAGATGCTAGTTTTGATTGTTTGTCGAAACTTGTAGAAATTGATGGGTTTTATCGTTTTATCTATACAACTTATCATCTCAACCTCAGTGACAAGAGTCGTGGTTAATTAATTTTGACTTCAAATTGTTCTTTTATTATTGACATTTACTTCGTAATTTAGATTGAATTAAATTGCTACTAGTTTTCAATTTTGTGTTAAAAGTGTCGGTTTTGGAACAGATATTTCGGAAATAAATTCCCAGTATCAATGTCCAACTTACCGCGCGAAACATCAGTGATAATAATTGACTTACTCATTGACTTACTCAAGATCTGCATGAACGCATGAACATTGTCAAATTAATTATAGTTCCATATGCTAGTAGTATAATATAGCAACGACGAGAACCATTTACACGATCTTTTTATATTGTTATTTCGAACTCTCATTGAGAAATCATAGCAAAACCGCGTTTTAAAAGACAAGAAGCCCATACAAAAACATGGGAAACGTTCCAAGCTGAAAAAGCAGATCCAAAAAACCCTAAATGTGTCGTTCAATTAAATTGATCAAGTGTTTTATTGCACATTTCTTGTTAATATATAATCCAGATATTTTTGAAGCATTATAGTTAAGTTATTTTTCTTTCAGCATCATCATAAAATGCTAAAAATATCGAAATTATTATTTTTTTTCAAACATGAAAATCGACCGACTTCTTTTGTTCCGTGTTCTAAAAAAGCGCTTACTAAAACACCGTGTTTTAGGAGGTTTAGTCGTATAATAATTATAATAATGTGATATGTATACTATTGATATCATGCTATACAGTTTTTTTTATCTACATCATGTATTAAAAAGGAATGCAGAAAATCTACACACTTATTTCTTCTTGCATAACAGCTCTTCCACTTCCATTTAATCGACGCGCAGATTTCCAGTTCCAGGTACCAACGCCAAGCCAGCTGATTATATGTTGCTCATTCGCATCAGGTTGATAATAATAATAACAAAAATATATCGCCGTGTCTCGTCGGTTTCAGCAGTGTACTTTAGAGTTTGATCCGTCTTCGTGCTGGTAAAAACGTAAGTCGATATCAATATCCATATCCGTATATAATATTATATTAAAATCAAATGAAATGTGCATGCCAATCGACGGGACTTTCACTTTATTAGTCCAATCAGCCATTTCAAAGATTGCTCCGTCTGCGAGAATGAATGCAATTTCTTCATGTGTGCGCGTGTTCACACATTATTGATTTGCCACCAATCGTGCCAATCGAACTAAACTGTGTTGCACATGTTCGATTCGGCTTTTCGCTCGTCGAACGGCGGCAATCAAAGCTTTGGTCAATCAAAATGCGGCACGCATCGGCAACGTTTGAATAATTTACACGACGACGCATCTTATTGAACTGATTGTGACGAATGACTACTGCTGGCTGCGATGCTCCAAATGAACACGGTTGAATTACTCATACGCGATATACTTATATCTAGGCGAACGAACGAAGCATGATACGGAAGCACCCCACAACCGCCACCGATCATGCCATCATCTACGTCCTGCGGACGCCACACTTCCGCCAATCGGCGGTCACTTTCGCCGGTCGCTATGCTCTCGTTCCTGCCACAATCCTGGTGGGCGGAACGATTTCCCGTAAGGCCGGCAAACGTCTGACAGCCGCCCTGCATGCCGGCAAATTCGTTGATGTCGACGATGCGGGTAAATGGCCTGATCTGCGCGAACTCCAATTTCGATTGGTGCACCGAACCGCCAGCGATGAGCTTGCGCACGCCGATGCCAGCATCAGATATGTGTTCAACTGCCCGAATGTGGCAGATGGCATAGTGAAACTCTTGAACGGTTTCGAGTCCACAAGTTCGAAGCCCGCCAACTGGGATTGGACCAGCAATCAAGCCGAGGCGAGAGATTTCAGCCTGGGTCAGTGTGCAATGTCTGCATTCGTGCTGCTGGAAAGCCATGGACCAGAGATCGCAAACGCGACTCCACGATTGTCCTTGGAGGAGATCCTGCTCGCTGCGACCGGGCGTGAGAAATGTGCCGACGTGATAGCGATGCGACCGTGTCGGCGGCTAGATCGAGTGGCCACCGTGACGACGCCGTTCGGCAACGAGGTGTTCTTCGGGTCGATCAACTTTGGCAGTGTGGCGAATCGGTTTGGGGCCAACGATTGCTTGCTGGTTGTCTCGCAATCGTTGGTGGCCGGATGCGATGGCGGCGCGGTGTACAATGAACAAATGTAGGTCAACGCATATTTATATTTATATTCGTATATGTATTTATCTTCGTTTTAAATCTCCACAATCCCAGGCATTTGATAGGCATTGTGATAAGCACAACATTCCGATGGCACGGTTTCGAAAACGCAACGATGACTCTGGTGGCCAGTTTTGCTGAACTGCTCGACGAGTTTTTGCGACAGTGGCGTAGATTTCCGAACCTGCGGGTGGAGCGTAATTTGCAAACGGTAGACTCCCTTCATCCGTGTGAGAATAGCGTCATATTGATCGAGGTCGGCACGGCGAGTGGAACTGGGTTTTTTCTCAAAGTGAAAAACTCTCGATTCATTGTCACGTGTGCGCATGTTGTGTTCGATGCAGAGGTATGTCAAGAAATATATGATAGCTCTACATTCGAATCGATGTTTGACCACATCTCTCACATCCTGCAGACTTCCAAATTGCCCATCTCGTGCACCTGGTCGGGTGGCCACTTCGAAGCACGGCTGCTCTATCGGAATCCGCAACTCGGGGCAGCCTTCGATATAGCTCTGCTCGAAGTGCCCGATGCCGCCGGCGTTCCCGACTCCAATTTCGCCACACCATCACGCGGAGTTCCGCGAAGCGGTCACCGCGTTCTGGCCGCTGGCTTTCCGCATTTCTACGCGCTGGCCAAACAGCAGTGGGCACCGAGCCTGCTGGAGGGACGGCTGACGCGCGTCACTGCGCACATGGTGCTGAGCGATGCCAGCGTTCAGGCTGGCCTGAGCGGCGGCCCGCTGCTGTATGCTAATGGCAAAGTGGTGGCCATGGTGATCAGCAACACGCGCGTGTCGGAAACCGGTCAGATATGTCCGCGTGTAAATATGTGCATGCCAATTGCGGTTGTGGTGGAGGTGCTTGATGCGTTCGTGGAGACGGGAGGTGAGTGGATAATATTATGGAAAAAGTGGTATTGATTGGTTGTCATCGGTTTCAGATGTGGCAGTGTTCGATCGATTTCAAGCAACGGCAGAAGAACAGCGCGCTTGGAATTTGCAGCCAGAGGTGATTAGTAGTAAAATGTGAAATGTGTCTATTGGCGAATAAAAGCTACAGTTCGAAAATTGTTTCCGTTACGGTTAGTACACAGTATGTACGCTACAATTCAAACAGATGGCGTTTTGTAATGAGAGAGTTCTTTACTTCTCTCGTTCTCTCGACGGATTATGCTCAATGCGCACTCAAGCAAACAGAAATATAGGGGTAATGTGGGACACTTTTTGAATTTGCTATGCTATCAAAATTATGTGACTAAAATGATAAAAGTTGGTAACATGATAATTCACATTGAACGATTTTCAAATTTTGATAAAGTTTTTGACATCTAATTTTGGTTACACATAATACATGAATATTGCCGGAACATCAATCATAATTGTGTGTTATTGTGTTAATTATCACAAATATTCCCAAAAATACCTGTTCCGCAATATAACCCCACCCTACCCTGCATACATTCTATATGGGCACGACTGTGTACGACAGTAGTATGTTGAACGTGCCAGCCAAGCCAAGTGCATCTCGTGCGCGAAAATTTCTCCGTGTTCGCTCGCGCAGCACTGACGCGGTTTTTCTCGTCGCATTTCCCATTCGACCGTCGACCGTGCGTGACACACAAAATTACAGCGATTGTGAAATCCAAACAAACCTGCATCCTTTTGAGTCGTCGCATAGTGTTAATTGTGTGGTGCGTGTACCACTCATAATAAGTGGGTGTGTGCGTATTTGTATACCGCGGCAGAATCGCGCAGTCGTGTGCGGCAGATCAGCATAATCGGATCACTGATAAGACGCGCAGCCGAGAGTCGAGAGCAGTGTTTCGCGCCGTAGATGCGATGTGCTCTAGCAGCAAAATGTTGGCCTAGGTAAGTGATGCAATCGCAAGTGCATGTGAAAACGTCATCGTCATCGTGCAGGCGGCCCAGCAGGCTGCCCACCCAACATGGTTCATATTTTATTAGGCGCATATTCAACCGAGAACACACACGAACACGACGATCGATAAGTGCAAGGCTGCCTGCGTGCAATATTCGTGTGGTTATGCAACCGTGCACATCGCGTTATGTACGAATATGCAGACGAATATGCGAATGTGCGTCTGGGTGTTGCATTTTGGCCTATATACGAGCGCGCAGAAAGGATCACATAAGATGCGCGCATATTCGCGAGGGTAACATTCAATTGCCATTGTCCTGGATTCGGCTTAGCTGGCAGCTGGCGCACAATCTATGCATTACGTGTGCGCGAGGATGATCGAAAAAACAACGCGGCATGCGAACGTGTGTGTTTATCGGTCACAAGCCTTTACATATGTAGTAAATGCTCACGCAATGGAGTGGAAATTTCCACGCTCGCTGTTCGGCTCGTACTAGTGAGTGAGTACAAAGAGCGCGATTGAACATGCGCGATATGATGTATGCTTTGTTAGTTGCTCATCAAGCGCTCTGATTTGTGGCTAGTATTACAGATGCGTTCAAGTGACAAGATGTTGATTATGTTATGATCTCTTGGATTTCATGCTGTTACGAATACAGTCAATTGTAGATGCGACAATAAGACAACGGTGTAATGACGCACGTTGCACGCACATGACGTCGTTTGCGTCCGAAAATACGACCAAACATTCAACGAAAATAGCCACTGCAAGCGGCGTCGTTCTAAAACAATCACACACTGATGTACAATCGGTTGATCGTGTGTTCTGCAGCAGCGGTGAATTGCCATTCATTTAAATAATGCAATACGACCCGTGGTTAGCGTTTTGCGGTGCTGCGCCAGCGATTCACGATTTATACAGTGTGTAACAATTGCTTCTTAACAAGACAATTGTTGACGTTGGAAACTAGATATCTATAGAGACTGAACTGCATAAGTGAACTGAATATTTTTGTGGATAGTAACGCTATCATATGTTGGTCTTTATGCGAAATTCGACCGTTGTCAGTGATGAATATTTTGTGGAACTTAAATGACAAGCATGTAGTAAAGTTATTGGAACAATACAATTTTCGAGAATAAATTTGTGTTGAAAATGTAGTTTGGAGTTCCCTAAAACATACATTCGCGGGCATATAATTGTATGTTTTTCGTATTGTAACATTAAATAGATGGCCTGCCGTTTCTTTCGTGGGCCACTGACAGCTCTAGATATCCGGTTTACAACGTGATCAATTGTCTTGTTAAGAAGCAATTGTAACCTACCGTATATTCAAGCGCAACGCGAATTCGTGCAGTGTAATATAGCATGCGGTGTGATGGATGAGTAGAATCGAAAGTGTGTTTTGCCACTGACCTACAATGTACGACGTCAGCACACACACGAGCGCACACATCCATTATCCGTATGGTCGTTGTCGCCGTTGATTTCGATTTCAGTTGAACTTTGCTATATGTTTCGCCGTATGTGTGCACACAATGTAATACAGCCGACCAAAGCCAAGCGCGAAGTCAACGCGACAAAACCCACACTCATCTAATATGCACGCAGTGCAACTTGCATGCGAGCGCAATGTGCACGGAATTCCGTCTGTGTATGTTAACATGTGCGCGGAGAGTTGAACATGTACAAAATGCATGCCTGCTAATCTCTGTTCAACTGACACACCCTCTAGCGTCTGCGACAAGTCTCAGTATCAAATCGTCCAGACTTGTATGCAACAATATGCTCTAAATGTTATAATAAGATGTTTTATTTTCAATTGAACTAAATTAATCATAAGAAACCCCTCTAGTCTTCCAACAAAATTCGAAACTTACATTAGTCAGTCAAATCAGAGCTCCAACGCTGCTGTTTGCCAACATTGGGAGCAACTCGAATTGGGATTTTCCTGTCGAACACATGTATTCGCATAAACTACGTCGTAGGAAATGAGAAAATACAAACACGGAAGGTCGTGTTCCGCACACCACCACAAAACCAACCCGAGAGCGGTGTGAGTGAGAATCGACACTTGTACGGCTCGGCACGTCTACAGCAATCGTCTCGAGCGATAAGGTCGCGACATTCGTTTGCTGCTGCGCAGAATAACAATAATACGGTGGTGGTTTGGGGGTGTGTGTCGAGTGTGGTGTGAGTACGTGACATTCTGAATGTGTTAGTGCGCACTAAGTAATTGGTTCAATTGCGTACTGTGCGGAGACATTAATCATAATTCCATATTGTAGATGGACAACGCATACAATATTCGACATGAACGAAATAGAAAATATTACTTTCCCTATAATTAATTAGCAGGATGAAAATAAACGTTCTCGACAACCATGACGCAATTCACACTAAATATTTCATGTGTACGTGACCATTTCGTCCGTTGCATCCATTGACAAAATCAACCGTTGGTGAATGAATACTGTGTCGCTCAGCTTACATTCCACTGCTGCTGCTCCGCCCTCTCAATATCAACCACCAACACAATTGAGGGAAACGCATCACTGCGCATGTCCGTGTTTATTGATTTTCAGCCTGTGATACTGTGATACCGCACACTCGGCACTCGGCGATGCCAAAGAGCACGCGAGCGTGTTCTCGCCATTTTCACTCTCTTCCCGATATGCGTTGATATCGTTTTTCTCGTATGATGAGTTTCCACGCAGCGAAACACGCTCATGCACAACCATTCTCAGTGTGAACTTCCGTGAGTGTGGTTGTGTGCATTTGTGCGTTCCGTCGTGTCGGCCGGTCTCGGTCAGCAAAGTTTTCACACACACACACAGACACACTAACACGACCATCCACACCCGGGAAAATTTGCATTGTAAATTGCATTCACTTCACCGCACAAAGCGCGAGAAAAATAGACACTCGCCGAATTTATGCTGCCGTTCTTGCGTGACAAGTAAAAGTGAACACGCCATATATCTAGGAACGCGTACAACGGCCTCGACAGCAATTGGACTGCGCCCCTTCAAGGCAAAACATTTGGGTAAATATTCGGTGTTCTGGAATGCGCATATATTGTGTAAGACGTTCAGACGTGCCTCCTTGAGCTCGTTCCGAGCTATTGCGAATCGTTTTTGCTACATTTTTCGTTGTTGTTGGGGCCGACGGCCATACACGTACGCATTTGGGTGGTGGGCGGTGGGTGTGTGATTTCGCGGTTTCTAGTGCGGATATAATCGAGAATGTGGCGTTGTCGGTTAAAAGGTTTTATGGGTGGGTGGTGTGGTTGTGATATCATGTGATGTACGTGCTCATCGGAAAATACCAAGGATATCGCGACGATTGACGTGTGCGTGTACTTTCCCGAACCCGTCGTCCCTGACCCGTTTTGTTGTGTCTGCGGCGTGACTCGGATCCGAGAGAACGTTCGTGAGTGTGTGAATGTGCGAGTCCATTAGGTTTTAGTTTCGTCCTTGCTCTCCATTGTTCGTACAAGAGTATACTGAGCTGTGTATACACACACTTTGATCTGTGTGCATTTTCATTTTGTCTGTTGCTCTCACATTATGAAATGGGAAATGGATGTGTCGTCGTCGTAGTTGCACGGTGAGTCATTCTCGAACGTTCCCCGACCGACGGGAGCGGCATCGATGTCAACCATTCATTTTATTTCGGGTGGCAGGTACGAATATTCGTCGTATCGATTCAACGACAAATTGCATTATGCGCGCACGACCGCAATGTAATCGGATTATTGCGGCGATGCGCCGTCGACGTTGCGTGGTATTCAATAACCCAATTAATTTCGTTCCACTTGTAATGCGATTTGCACGTTTGTCTATTCGCAGAATTTTTTTCTTCGAAGTTGCCACTTGCCAGTTCAGCGTCGACGGCCGGCTCGCCAACATCAAACATCGGTTTCAATTGAATCAGCGCACAGCGATAAGTATCAGGACCGCTGCATCCGCTTCGACATCGTCTCGTGCACTTCTCCAGCCTCCAGCATCAGTCTGCCAAGCTGACGAGCACGCTGATCTGAGCGCGAAGCGTCGTCGTCCGAGCGATCCCACCGGAACCCGCGCCTCGACCGGCCCGTTGTCTCGTTGAAGCGATCGCCGTTTGCCGCGGCACACAGTTCACATGCTGAACTACCGTCTGGTGTCCACGCATTTCCTCAAGCAGCCATAGATCCGCAACGAACGCCCGGACTGCGCAGGGTCCCATAGAGAACGCAAAATGTGCCGCGATCGCGATATGAGCGCTTCGGAGATCTAATCAACACAATCTAATCGTCAACACTCAACCGTGAAACATTCAGTCTGCCAAAACCCAAAAGCCATCTTGAGCATCGACAGGCGACGAAGACGACCGATATATCATCTAATCGACACCGACTAATCAATCAACCGACTAGACCAAAGATCTACTGCACCGTCAATACTTCAGTGCAACAACCCGCGGTTTTGCTGCGACATCATCTGCGAACTGCGTGCGTGCGAGTCGACTTGGAGGTCCGGCCAGGACTTCCCGATACGACCGGCAGACCCGCAGCCAGCAAGATAGCAAAAATACAAGTCTTCGCGCGGAACTTCTGGAAGTCTTTTAAGGCTTGTTTGGTGAGTAACAAACATATGTACAGGTTTGTGTGTGTTCGATAAACTATAGTTATTTTTGGCACGTTCGCGATTGCTCGAGCGCGAGTACCCGCGCACGTTCTCAAATATAATGATGTTCGTGCGCTGGCGAAATTTGTTAGCGATGATTTCGTCGTCGTCGACGTTGAAATTGAACTTCAGTGTTTGTGTGTGTAATTTTGTGCTGCGCTGCTAAGCGTATTGCGAATGAGTAGTGCATTATTCAAGGTCAAAGCGCCAGACGTTGTCGAGCACACACACACACGGACACAATTGAACGACGTTCGATACGACGTAGTTTTTTCGCTCTCACCGCACAGCTCAACCGCAGTTGATAAAAAAAACTGTCGAGTATGTTATAATAAATAATCTGCGATATGCGAAAGCAATACTGTGAACTGCTGTAAGTCTGTGCACACTCACACTCACACTCACACTCATTCACTTCACAGCAGTGATGCGCCACATTTTGCTATCGTTTGTGTCAATTAGCATCAACAAGTGTGATTGTGCGCTGTGTTTACTGATAACATGTATTATCTGCTTGAGTAAATTCCAACCACCGCGATCCGGATCTCAACCAGATATTTCCGGGCAATGATAAAAACTCGTTGTCAGGGCTCGGCATGCAAATTACTCTGCGGCCGTTATCGTTTTTGCCATCGGGGGCCGATGAACGTTACAATGTTGAGAAAAACACCTTTTTGTTCATGGGCACGGCTAATTGACACAATATTATGTGGAGTGTTTGTGAGAAAGCACAGCATTTTTTGTTGTGTTTATATAAGTCGAATATTTTTTTCCGAAGTCAACTATCAATTTAGAGGTGACTAAGACTTTTTTAACTGAAGTTCCAAAAGTTTCGGTATTGTGAATAAATCATTGTAACTGAACGTAACCCTAACCAACGTTAAGTATATACAATACAAAGCGCACACACTCAGTCATGCTCAAACAAACCACACACACTCATTAAAACCGACCGAGTGGCGACGACAGACGCCGCGAATATATTTCGCAACCTGATCGTCGCTCGTCAGTCGGCACTTGGCACTCGCAGCATTCGAACGACGGGTGCTCTAGACGCAAACTGCGCGTCCATTTCAAATATGCCAATTGTTATAGACTACTTCGTGCGGGCTATCGAAATACTTGGTCACAAATCACGGCGCCGGTTACAGGTGTGCATCGCACAGCGCACGATTAATTCGGACAAATCGATCGATAACATCGTAACTGTTCTCTCTCTCTCTCTCACACTATTCTATCACCCAGTGCGGCATGCGACATCCCACATCGGCTAGAAGAGAAGGCGACCTCAGCCACTTGACCTCATCGTCAGCATCGTCGTCCGCGTCCACTCCGACGTCCAGCCAATCCAGTTCAACTGGTGCTGCTGCTGCTGCCGTAACGGTTAACAATGGCAACCACACCGGCGACCATCAGCTCCATCACCATCACATCGCCACCGCCGACTTTGGCCCAGTGGTGGTGGCTGCTGCCGCTGCCTCCGACGACGACGACGACGTCAGCGACGATCACTCCGATGTGATCCGCGACCTCAAGCGTCCCATCGACGCTGCGGACGCACTGGAATTCCAGGCCGGCGCCATCGACCCGAACTGCGATGGCTTCGGCTGGCAGACCGCTGCTGCCGTGGCGGCGGCGTCGCGCAAGCGCAAGGACCGCCAGGACAGCACATCGTCCTCGTCCGGTGCGCAGAACGATCGCAAACTGATCCGATCGAACAGCGAGGAGTTCGTTGTGGCCGGTGCCGGTGTCGATCGGCGAGGCGTGCGAGGGCGGGCTCCGGGCAGCCTCCAGCACCCGCAGCAGCAGCACATTCGACGCGTGTGCTCGCACGAGGAGTTCAAGCGACCGCTACAGGAGCGCCGGAGCAATGGAGCACAGCGCCATCGATCCGGCAAGCCGACCAAATCCCACGAGGATGTTGCTGCGGCTGCGTCTGCGGATGTCAATGACAACGACGCCAACGACGCCAACGTCGAAGCCGACAAGTGGGAGAACCAGGAGGTGCAGGACATCCTGAAGGAGACGACGACCGCTGCGGCGGCTGCCGCCCAGCACTATCATCGCAGCAGCCAGCACCAGCCGACGACATCGCACCACCGTCGCACCATCGATCACAGTCCGGCGCGAGTCACCCGCGCCTTCGACTTCTCGCACCGCATGCGTCTGTCGCCGTGCCGCGACGCCACCAGTCCGCGAACGCCACCGCCGCCGCCGAAGTCGCACAGCGTCCAATCCGCCGCCGCCGATCCGACGGACGCCGACGGCGAGCACGAACGCCGTCGCTCCAGCGAGCGCTTCTGCAGGGCGCGCGCCGCTCCGACCAGCAGCAGTCGCAAGTCTCAGTCGGCGAAGCGGCCGTCCAAATATCTGGCGGCGCGGCTGCGCGGCGGACGCGACGAGAACGTGTACAAGTACGATCTGCAGCTGAGCAAGGGCGAGCGGCGGGCGTTCGTGAGCGGAGCCGGTGGCGGAAAGCATGCGGTGCGCAGCGGAGTGGCGGCCGGTTGCGGCGACGGCGAGTCGAACAGCGGTGCGGCGGAGCAGCAGCAGCAGGGAGCAGAGTCCCAGCACGACGTCAACGACAATAATGTGAAAGAAGCGTCGGCGGCCGCGGCCAAAGGAACATCGTCCGCGCTGCTGTCACCCCGGAGCAAGGGCGCTTCGGACTCGTCCGCGGCTGCTCTGCCCTGGGATAGCTCGTTCCATCAGTCGTGCGATCCACAGCCGTGTCCGCGATTCGCCGACCAAACGTACGCGCATCGCAATCGCAGTCGTGCGGCGCAGTCGCTGGACAGCGAAGACAACGACATCGATCCGGATGCGGATGCCGATGAGCACGACGTGCACTTTGCTCGGCGTCACTCGTCCTCGTCGTCGGACCAGACCGCCTCGTCGGCCGTGCCATACACGGGGATGGGCAGCACCACGTCGTCGTCGTGGCACCGTCAGCTCGGCCACTTCATGAAGTCGGAGAACATGAAGACACGCGAGATCATGCAGAGTCACCATCACCACGGCAAATCCGCTGCGTCCGCTTCCTCGTCTCCAATGTCATCGTTTGTGTCGCCCGACGAGAAGCTGCGCCAGATGAACAAGCGACTGGCCCAGCTGAAGCGCCGCTGCGCCAACTACGACGAGGCGTTCGAGCGGCAGCACGGCTACCGGCCGTCGCAGGCGGACCGGACGAACGATCGGAGCATGCGCAATGCGCTGGCCGAGATTCACAAGTTGCGACGCGAGAAGCAGCTGCTGAAGGCGGATCCGATGCTGGCGTGGGGAGTCGGCGGGAGTAGTCGATCGGGAGCGGTGGCTGGGGCTGCAGCAGGTGGTGTTGGGGTGGCGATGACGCCGGCGGAGGCGGCGACGCGGCTGGTGCGAGTTCAGGAGACCATGCTGGAGATTGAGGCGGTAAGTGCGATCGATGGTGATGTTGGTGTGTGCGCGTTTAGATTGAGTTTGATTGTAGTGCTGAGATGGTCTAGGGTCAATGGATGATTGTCATGGCGAAGCATCGTCGCCGACGTCTTGACGTCAGTCAGCATTTAGCATGCGACTTCACCAGAAATAGCCGACTGCGCCAGTCAATTATAACTAATCTGGCGGTCTTCTCGAGTCGATACTACGACTGTATGTTTGCAGACAACTCGCTGTATCGATGCGGCGGCAAGCCTCCGCATCAGCAGTTTGCACGTAAACAAATAACGCCTGGCACCACCGGCACAAAGTTCGCGCATGCGAACGTAAACACCACCCATCGTCGCGGCTGGCTGCGGCTCGGCGCTTGTGCGACACAATCGTAAACGCTAAAAATACACCGCCGCTGCTGCTACAAACTGGCGGTGAACACGAAAACTGCGCGTCGTCGCCGTTTTGGTTTGTGAAGCGATTCGCACGCTGTACAGCAGCAGCATCGCATGTTTGTGTTATGGCGATTGTTTATGTGCGTGTGTGTGTACGTGCGAAGTCTCACGTGCCTCGAGATTGCGGTGTGCGTGGGTTTTTGGCATGGATTGACTGCATGTAGTGTAGATGGTCCCAAATGCATGAATATATTTGTAGAGGTTGAGATTTTTTTCTCGCAAGTTCAAGTTCAAGTTTCGTGTGCATCTTTCATAAAATGTATTGAAGTCCCATCTAGAACATTTTTTTGAAAAAATAATGATGATGTATCGATATTTCGTCTGTCCATTTTTCATTTGTAGAAATTACGCAGATCAGATAACTTCATAGTCAATTCCCAGATTTCACTCCACATTTGTGGATGTTACGCATGATCAAAAACACCCGTTCTTGAGTGCAGAACAGTTTCTCTCTATCTAAATTCATTTGTCCATCATGATGCATTAACAGACTTCGAATTCAATTCAAATCAATTCAACGTCGATTTATGTCCCGTTGAAAATTGTTCAGTTTATGATGTGATAAGAATTGCTCAATCGTCGAAAACGATTATGAAGTCTTTCTATTCTTTTGATTCAAAGAGAGTATGCAAGGGAGACGATAACCTGTAACGGGCTGTATTGGCACAGGATTAAAAGAATTGATCAACGACTTTTTTAGTATTCATTTCCACTAACAATAAATGTCCCACATAATGGCCACATCACTTTACACTTCAATCGAACATTCAACACTTACCACACAGTAATTACCTGAAATATATAAACCGTATCGTCAAAACAGTGCAATGAGTAATATACAGATTGCCATGGTGAAACTTCCATAAGCCGCAACCTCCCTAAGCCGGAATTCTCGCTAAGACGAACAATTTGTTCGGTTCCGAGAACCTTGGACACGATTTGTAAGCCGGAAACGGAAAACATTTATTATATTTTCTTATTTTTTTTAGATTTCAGTAGGAACTGTTTGAAATGATCGACAGTTCAATCCTTTTATTTTCTTGTATTTTTCCTGCATTTATCCGACGTACACGAATCACTACAACTTGTTACAAACGACGACATATCTTTCCAACATATTCACTTGAAACGACAAAAAGATTATAATCGAACGACTCTAAACAGTTTCTTTTCGTTGAACTCGCGTTTCATTTGATCCGTTTAATTCTGATTTCATGTTAGGTATTAAAGCGAGCGGTCACGTATGTAATGTCGTGTCTGGTCAGACACGTTGTCTTTGCAGTTCTCACTCTTTCAGAGCAGCCGAGCGTTATTTTCGTTCCAAATTATTCCTGTTGGAGTGAAAACTTGCCTTGTTATTACATATGCTACATATATAAACAAAATTCGCCCAACTCATCATCATCATCTATATCCATTCTACCCCTCTATGGAGTAGTTTTTGAAATTCGAAGCTTCTACAGACATAATTATCTACTGAATATGACCTGTATACCAACAGGACAATTCGACCGATGAAATATACCTAAATGCAGACGATAATTATAATTTTCCTCTCCTCCTTCTCCTCCACCACAGCGCCTCTCCGACCAGCGCCTCGCCGCCCAGCGGCCATTCGCCCTCGACCGGCTCTCGACCGATCAGCTGCAGCACGAGAAGATCGCCGTCCAGAAGTCGCTCGTCTACTTCGAGTCGCTGCACGGCCGCCCCGTCACGCGCGACGAGCGCGATGCCGCACGCGATCTGTACGCCCGCTACCGGGCCCTCAAGCGGCTGGTCAATCGCACCGTTGCGCTGCAGATGAGCGGCGGCAGCGGCATCTCGGAGCTGCCCACCATCATGGAGCACGAGGCGATGCAGTTCGTCGTGCAGCCGGCCAGCGCCAGTGCGGCGGCTGCGGCGGATGCCAGCGACGATTCGACGAGCGAGGCGCGCGCCCTGTTGGCCTCGCCATCGACGGCGACCGCGGCGGCCGCAGCTCCGGATTCGCCGCTGTCCGAGACGGCGACCTTCGGCGCTAGCGGCTGCGGCGAGTCCACGGAGACGGACACGACCACGTCGACGACGACCACCACTTCGACGACGACCACGTCGAGTTCGCTGCACGGCGAGAACGTGCACCAGCTGTCGCTGGACGAGCTGTGGCATCATCTGGAGGTGGCGCGCGAACAGAAGCACGAACTGCGACGCACCATTCGCGATTTCGAGGCGGTGTTCGAGCAGCAGAACGGCAGGCGCATGCTGAAGACGGACCGGCAGCTGATCGAGCAGACGTACGCGGTGTACAAGCAGAAGAAGGCCAAGCTGCGGTTGCTGGAGGCGCTGGTGCGCAAGCACATGGCTAAGTAGGGGGCCGGTTTGTTATGATTGGTATTTTTGGTTGACATTTATAGACACTCATCACACACGCATATGATACTATTCTATCGAAATAGCCAGACCGAAACTATATACTATATACTGTTTAGACACATCAATATACCGGTTTTTATGTTATACTTACTAGTTTATAGTTTATGCAAATGTAACATGTGTACATTTGTTCGTACATTTGAACTCGACGCGTTTACAGAAGCATACACACTTACAAGAAACAGTTGCCAGTTGAAAATTGATATTCGTTTTTCTGTAGAGATTGTCCGCATATCTGTTTTTGCTCACATCTGCAATACATCTTGACTATATATAAATATTGTTCTATGATATGGTAGTTATATGCAACTGTGATAAGTTTATTATTCTTTGTAAAGACATATTTCGTTTCAAAAACTCATACAGACTACAAAATACACAACAAACACAACTGATTGGTTGTTTTATCCAATAGAACACACACACACGTTTACAGGCTGACAATGTAATCTTTTATAAATTATAAGCATGAAATACTTACAAAATAAAACAATATAAAACATAATCCTTCTCAATTGCCGTTTTAAATTCGCATAGTCAATAGGGGCAACCCAAAACGCGCGCACATTTGTAGGGATTGTCGTATTAGGAGTTTCGAAAAGGTTTGTGTGCTCACTTACTTGTTCTAAGCGCCATCTTTCACGACTGCGTCTTAGCTATTCCTACCCCCCGTGATCAACGCCCACTTTTCACCCGTATAATATAAAACGCAGTTTCCGGTTGGCATTTAATTGTTCCACGAATAATATCTTGTCGTACAGTAGTGAGAGTGTATGTATTCTACTTTTTCAGGTTCACATCAAACACTTTCACATTTAGGGGCGTTCAACAATAATGAAAATGATTATCGTTATTCGTGTGTGCTATGTTGAGGTACAGGGTACAGGTTCAATACATTATAACACAAATTGTATGGAAACTCGGATAGGGCACGTAGAATATTGAGTCAGTTGATGAGTGGGTTCGAGTGGGTTGATGTTTATGTGTGCTCTTCGTTCGCGTTAGAGGCACACGGAGTTCGACAACTATTTGATTATTATTTTCTCATCTACTTTACGATCTTGGGTTTATCGTCTTATGTATTTTATATTCTTCAGCACATCTTTGCCACCATTATACTTCTTACTATTCTTTTATTATGTATAACAACATATATATACTTTAACATATAGTATTCACGTCTTTTTGGAACAAACTTGAAAGGAAGTGAGCGATGATAGTCGAGTGCAGCTTATAAAGCAACAGTAACAGTCCAGCCGATCAGTGAAAGTACCGAACAAACACAGAGTAATGTGATATGGAATGCTTCCGTTTCTGTATGCATCATGCGTGGATAGTGTCAGGTACAATGGAGAATATCCGAATTAATTAGCATGAGCTGCAGATATTCATATACACTATATGATAAGTTTAACATAATACATGATACTCGAACATTGAAAAACGCATTACGATATCAATATCCTGGGGCTGATTTACATCGTCTGGTCGCCGTCTCTCTTATTTATACTTATGATTGACACATGCATTTTTTGGGTTTGGGTAATAATCGTCCGATCTCCATACACTATAATATCGTCATATTACATCCTGGACAATGATGTCGAGACCGAACGCGACGAGCCGCGTACAAAATTGCCACCATCGAAAATAGCTCGCCGCAAATTGCTTCGGACTATCGGATCGTTGTTACCGAACCTACCCGAGTTCAGTGACAACGTCAACCGTCAACGGCACAATTCCATTGTTAAATTGGGTGTATATGTGTGTGAAGGTGTGTGAGTGTGCGTGTGTGTGTGTCGGGACATTACATTTCGCTTTGCATTTCAAATAGCTACAGCGCTTTGCGTCAGTGAAATGCGATTCGAATCGCAATCATGTGTGTGTGTGTCAGTATGCAAGCATTGTGTTCGGCTTATCTCGAGACGAAAGTTCCGACATGATTTGGACAAATCCAAAGTGTCAACACGAAAGGGTGCACAGAAATGAATATCGCAGTCGAAGCGATTGACGTGCATCGCACCGCAATGGAACGCGATATTTATCAGTTATCATAAGACTGGAGTGTGGTCTATATAAAATATATATATCCTCCGTTGGGCATGCGCACCGAATATAATCCGCCGACTGTGGTTACAGTTGGAGTCGATGTTGAAAAGTTTCGTCAGCATCGCAATTTCGTCGAGTGTATATCGTTTTTGTTTGTGGTTAGTAAAAGGGTGGAAATGAGTACCAGCTAGTTTTACACTCTAATGTTGTAGATTATGCTGCATATGCGGAGCATATCGGTAGGGGAATGTGTGAGTATTTGTATACATTACACGAGTATGTGAATACATTACAGTGCATATCGGTTGGGGAATGTTTGAAAATATGAACATTACATCACTAACAATGTGAACATATTGTTAATTTTTTCCCGTATCGCGCCAACCGCTCTGAAGTCTGGTCTCTGGTAGCTTGAACGTCGTCGAATTATCCTAATCGCCAAGCGTGTCTGAAAAAGTAATGTCCATTGATTAGTTCCTCGCAGAATTCACGGACTGTTCTGCACATTCGTTTCGCTACTGTGAAAAGTTGAATAGGACCGAACAGTTGATTTTATGTATACAAAGAGGAAGACATTTCAGATATTGGTAGGGGTTTTTCTAGAGACAGAAACGTATTGTTGCGATATGAAAAGACTATACTGTATAGTAATACACTACAACTTGATTGCATGTGTGGGTTTGGTGCGAAAAGCTTAGACCGCGTAGTTCCGTATAGGACAGAATTTGGCCACCGACGCGATTTGCAATTCAAATGTCTATGGTGTGTGTGTGTGTGTGTGTGTGTTCAATTGTGTGTGGCTTATAGGCAACAGGGACAGCAGCAAATCCTAAGGATTCTACGCAAACGGCAGATTTACCCACACAATATTGAACGCATACGCGCGTTTTCGTTGGTCACCCGAAATCGGAGTTTGGTAGAGTTTTTAGCTGGAGGGGTTGGGAAATTCAGTGCATGCGTCGACGATTGACGACTGAATTGACGAAAAATAGGCAAATGCACACGGTTAATTCATCGTCGATAAGGAAAAAAAAGTCGAAACCAAACACAACAGTTTGTAATAAATAAAACGTTTATCGTAACATAATAATTCAAGATAATACAAAAATATACATGTTATTGTAATAATACTATTTCTAACAAGGACCGTCAGCAGATGTTATTATGTACTACTTATGAATACATGAGGCAAACATCAACAATAGTTCGTATGTATAGTGTAAGTCTCGATTATACGACCCGAAATATAAAATGTAAGCCTTGTACTGTAATCTTCGTTTTTCTCGTTGTGTACGTCTAGCTATAAAAATTTAAAAAAAATCAATGATGCCCTTTTGTTGAATAAACATTATTATATCGTGAAAGATATAAATATTATGACCTGTGGCTAAAAACCTCTCCTTTCGTATATGGAACCATCGTTGCATTAATAAAACATCAAGCGATTTTTTATATATTTTGAAAATATGAATTAATTGTGCACAATTTCATTCTCTATCATTTGAGAATACGCATGCTGTTACTGCAGTGCAATGTAATAGCCTTTCAACCAAATAGGGAAACCCGTTTTTTGGTATGTTCGATAAGTTTCTCCGTTAAAAAAAATCAGAAACTTGGCTAAGTGACTTAGAACAACATGTGTATACTTAAATGAAAGAGCATGAAATTGTGCACAATAAATTCATAATTTGAAAATTATAAAACATCGCTAGATGTTCTATTAGTGCAACAATGGTTTCATATTCAAACGGAGAGATCTTTCTTAGTGCGTGCCTAGCCATAGGTGGGACTTTTTCATAATATTTAATATTTATATCTTTCACGATATAGTAATGATTATTCAACAAAACTGCATCATTGATTTTTTTTAAATTATCATTGCTAGACGTACAAGACGAAAAAACGAAGATTTCAGTATATGGTTTAAACGTTAAATTTGAAAACTTATTCAAAATCCACGTTAGGGCATTTAACATTCAATACATATTCAAATGTTGAAATTTTATAACATCTGCCCAATTCACAATGATTCAAAATTCTGTTCAAAATTGTTTAGAAAAGCGACAATCAGCGGACGATCCTATGCTAGCAACATAAAACATAATTAGCTACTGCAACACGCACGACTGAGCCAGTCGTCCGGCTCGCCGTCGCTTGTGCTTGCGATGCGCAACCGCTTCGGCACCTCCAACCGCGCCTGCCTCATCGGGGGCCACAACGGCCTCCGGTCCAACAGACTCCGCCACCGCCGGTGCCGGTCCCACGGACGCCACCACCGCCGGCGCCGGACTGCTGCGGCCACTGTCCGACATCGCTGCATCGTAAAACGCCGCAGCCGTCGCTGCAGCCGCCTTGGCCTCGCGCCGCATCGGCGAGGCGGGCGCCGATCGCGAGACGCCGCCGCCGCGCAGCAACGACGACGGAGGCGTCAGCGAGGCGGACGAGCCGCCGGCTGCCGCACTGATGCCCGAGCGCCAGTGCGGCAGCCAGCCTCCGCCGGCCGTCTTCAGCTCGAGCACCTCCTTGAGCAGGTCGGGCTGAATGGCCACCGGACCGCTGCCACAGCCGTCGCCGTTGCCGAGGCCGCCACCGGTGGCCATTCGGCGTCGGTGTCGCGCCGGCGTCAGCGACGCCGATGACGGCCAGACGGCGGCGGCCGCCGCATCGATGAGCGCATCGCAGACGGAGCGCGAGCGTTGCGACTTGGTGGCGGCGACCATCAGCAGATTGGGGTCGGAGTGGTCGGGCGACGAGGTGGACAACATACACATACCTGCGCGCTCATCGGGGTACTCGTCCTCGTCCGAGTCGTCGGCGCGGCTCTCGACCAGCGACGATTGGCGGGAGAGGGACTGCGCGGCGGAATGCGAATGAGAGAACACGTCATCAGATAATGCAATCATGTTTAATAAAAATCGATTATATTGGTCAAATGATATTGCTGCTATAAAAGGAATAAGAACGTCGAATACACCAAACCTCCTATAACACGGTAGATACGTTTCTAAGGAAACAAAAACAGGGGATACGTTCCAAACTGAAAAAAAAAACTGACCTCAAAACATAAAAATACCTTTAGTGAGTGATTTATTGTACTTTTCTTGATTTAATAATTTATTATGATCAATATTCGATTATTGTGTTATTTCTCACTGGACACTCTAATTGCATCGATTTATCAGCCGTTATTATTTATATCAATTTCCATCGGCTCTAAGAATCACGTCTTTCTTCGAGCCGATGAAATCAATATATTTTAGCATCATCAAGAGAAGCTCGAAAAACTAAAATCTTTCGAAAGAATAATTTTGATTTTTTTACATGAAAATCTGAGGAAAAACTTCGAACAGTTGGGAAAAATACCGTGTACTAAAAGTTTTGGCCGAGTTTCGGGTGACATTTTTCAAACCGTGTTTTAAAAAACCGTGTTCTAAAATACCGTGTTATAGGAGGTTTAGGTGCAATGTGAAGTATATTTTTTGGAACATCTGTCCTTGACAATTAATCAAGTTGTTTGCAGTTTGCTTACGTTTTAGATAATCTTTGGCATCACTATCATCTACATCGACAGTGAAATGTCGTTTATCAATAAACCTGACGTTCTAACAATTTTGCTGAAACTGTCGAGCCTGGAGCATTTTTTTTAAATTTTTAAATTCATAGTAGTCGTTGAGGATCAAATGCGAAAAAGTTGATGATTTGATGATTTTAGCCTTCGTTTTCAACTACTTGTGACAGGGCGTATTGTCTTGGTAGAAGAACCCTTTTTGCTCCTCATGTGTTTTAACCATTAAAGCAATTATTGAAGAATATCCTTCTGTTGCAAATTGTATACCATGGAGAGGGTTAGTCGTTCTCTGTCCACTGTTAATGAGTTGACTTCCGATGAAACTCCAGAGAGTAGAAATGGAAACATAATTTATATATTGTTGCAAATGTATAAAAAATGTATCCTAATCGCGTTTGGAGCAGTGTTTAGGGCACACTGCTCCGAAGCTCAAAACGATTTCATCTTGTTCATTTGTATATCTTGCGGCAGTAATTACGCCAAGAGCTATCTCATGCCCTAAAACTCAAGCACGAGCACATTGCGTCAAAATATTGTTATTGATATCTACAGATTACAAGCCATGTTGAGAAACTTTGTAGTCGTAGCGTTTTGTAGTCTACCGAAAATATTTATAGTTGATTTGTCGCCAAACCAGAAACTAGAGATTTTCGTATCGTCACCGCGACAGACTTCACCCCTCTGGACTTTTATTTAGGAAAGCAAAATATATGCTAGCGAGTATCCGAGTACTGTCTAGCTCTATGCGAATAGTCGAGCCAAAATCGCCGAAATGCTCGGAAAAGTATAATTAAATTCAGCGAAATTCATTCAATGACCATTAAAGAAAGCCACATGATTGAAGTGATTTCCAAATGCTAGTCCAAACATTTCATGAATCAACCATTTAAAATAGAAAATATTCATTCATAGAAATAGTATGAAAAAGTATCTGTTTCGGTCAATAATGGTGCAATAAAATGATTTGTAAAAAAAATAAGATATCCATTTGATGTTCTGCAACATACCGAATTATGCCTCCTTCGCGGCGGCGACCGCTTATTCCACAGCGCCTCCAGCTGATCGAAATGCTGCGATTGCGCCAGCGCCGCCTGCTCCGGCCCCAGATTCGTCTGCGACTCGATCGTCTTCAGCTCAGCGATCTTCGAGATCTCCTCCATGCTCGCCGACACCGAGAACCGTCGCTTCAGGCGCTCGTCCACCTGCGCCATCATCACCGACGACGTCAGGTGGCCGTACTTCTTCTGCCACGTGTACGTGTCCAGCGACACCTCCTTCTTCAGCAGCCGGCGCATCTGGCGCTTCGGGCCCGCCGGCCGCAAATCGTCCACATCGCGTGCCGGTGCCGAATACGTCGGCAACTTCACATACTGAGCCGTCGTGTTGTGCAGACAAATCACCGGCAGAATGGGCGAGTCCACCAAATGGACGATGATGCGCGAGCACTCCAGACTGATGTCGAACCGGATGAACGGCACGTGCAGCTGCAGCGATGTGAGCGCCAGGCCGCGCTTCGTCTCCCACACGATCAGCACGCGATCATCGCTGCCCGACACGGCCGTCGTGCCATCCGCGGACACTTTGACGCAGGTCACCTGGGCCAGATGGCCGGCCAGCGTGTGCAGCTCGTCGCCGGTGTGAATGTCCCACACAATCAGATTGCTGTCCTTCGAGCCGGATATCACTTGCGATTTGTTGGTGGCCGAAACGGCGACACAGGTGACGGCGTCCGAGTGGCCGACGAGCACCTGGGCGAGTTTGCCGCCGGTCGCCTGCCAGACTTTGAGCGACATGTCGCGTGAGCCGGTGATGACGTACAGCGAGTCGACGGTGATGACGAAGCACGTGATGTCGTCCGCATGCGAGACGGTGTACTTTTCGTCTTCGCGCGTGAGCGACCAGATTTTGAGCGAGGAGTCGCCGTTGGTGCAGCACTGGGGGTGTATGAAGAATATGAAAAGTTAGCGTTAAGTTGTCTTCCTAATCATAACATTTATCTTCCGATTGATAAAAATAGCATATTTGTTTGGTTGGTTAAATTTTCTCAATGACTGAAAAATTATTATTTTTCGCAATAATGAGACAAGTGGTTTTGCAAAAAAGACATGAACGCCATAGGCTGTCGATCATGTATGCCTATAGAACAAACCTCTAAATTGGTTGGTACCTCACCCTTTTGAAAAAATCAACCTATTTTCATAAACAGTATTTTTTGGCCTTGTACAATTTGTTAAATTTTTGAATACGCCATCAATCAAAAGGCCGCCAACGACGACAACTAAAAATGTGCTCTCTGTTTAGCATATTTTGTTTAAGTATCTCGGGAGGAATAGCGAACATTCTTGCACGAACTATAGTTGGTGTTTTTTTGGTGAAAATTGCAAAGTTACTCGATGTTCTCATAGCTAGTGGCGCACCCTGTTCATTATAAGTAGCATATAGGTTTTGGCGTCAGGTGCACAACACTCCAGAATACGACATCCACTCAAATTGCCTTCATCGAGTTATTATATGCTTGTTAAGAAATCCAAATCGTTCTTCGAATCGATACGACTTCACCAACAATAGATCAACTCCTCGCACACAAAGAAACACCACTCTCAATTGTGTCGCTCAACGAATAAATCATACAATGATAACGATAACGAAGCACCGGCAAAAAGAACGCGAAACGGGCGTTCTCACACAAACATCACACTTTCCCCTGTCCGCATGTGTTTATGCGTGTTCGCGTGCTGGAGATCCAATAAAATCTAATTGTGTTATATGCTACAATAGTCCACCATACAAACACACCCACACAACAACTCTCCGACACGCACACAGTGGGCGTGCGAATGCCATCCGCACAATAACGCCGCATCGCCCGCCGCAATGCGCCCGTCGTGCGTCCAACGACGCACAGCATGCTTCGGCCGCCACGGCCGCCTGCAGCAACAGCATAACGCGCAAACCGCTTTGCTCGCTTGGCTCCGCGTGTACGCGTACGCACTACGACGCACTAAACTCAATAAATACCCGTTTAAATGCGACGGCGTGCGTGCCTGCGAACGTTGCCACACACATACAGAAGCGGATCTAGGATTGAACAAGGGGGTTTGGGCGGGGGTTTTGTTGAATAACCATCATTCTATCATATACACAAAACATCGCGTCACATATGTCTCATCTTCGGCTGATGACGCCCTAAACAAGACTGCTCCTTTTTTATATGGAGAAATCAACGAGCTCTAATTCGCTAGGTGATTTAAAAAAAATCGAAAGATGAGGATGTGTAGAAAATGTCATTCTCTTTCATTTGAGTGTTCACGAATTTTTCTAGGTCAATCCAGTAAAAAGATATGTCTTCCACACTGAGGACGAAACACGTATTTTTTGTAATGGGAAAAATATTCGATTTCACACACAACATATCTGGATTTCGTGTTTGAAATAGAGCCTATAACTTTTTAGTGGACCAACGTAGACCAATGTGTGGATTTTCGATTGGAAGATAATGAAATAGTCAACAAATCCTCATCGTTCGAAAAAAAAAAATAGAAAAAGTAACCGAGCGAAGTGGATTTCTCCTTATAAAAACGGAGTGGCCTTTTTTAGGGTGTCGTCCGCCGGAGATAAGACTTATGTCACGCGATGTCATATGGCTGATCCATTTCTTCTTTCGAGGTGGGGGTCTATAACCCTGGATCCGCTACTGCACACACACACACCACACACACAAACCACACCAGTAAAAGGCGTTCACCAACGACAGTGAGCGAGGAAAATACGATATTAACTCACTCACTAACCTCGGTTGCGGCTGCCACAACGACGACGACGACAACGATGATGACGACGTCGTCTTCGACATTGGCCACCGCGCGATTTATGAAGTGTACGCGCATTTGATACAAATCTTGCGTGTTTAACACGGCACGGCGCACCGCTTGGCGTGTCTTCGCGCGAGTTTCGCAAGCGTCGCTGCCGTCGTCATGGCGCACACATTTCATCGACACCACCCACCCTTCACACCACACCCCCGGAACCCAGCCAACCCCTCTTTCTTCTGCAACTCGACTTCTCTGATTTGCTAGCTGCCGGCGAAACATTTAATGCGCTCCACGGCAGCGGCAGCGGAGGCGGAATCGCATGACACTGCGCACGCATATCTCGCGATCGCTTTGCATGGTGCAAACGCCGCTGAACTTTTCGAACGAACGAACACTTACCGCAAACTTCATGTTATTGGTGGCCGCAAGGCTCTTGTACGGTGCCTGCACGGTCTGCAGCAGCGTGCCGCTGTCGGACAGCCAGACGCACAGCAGACTGTCGCGGTCGGCGGAAATGATGCGGCGCGAGTCCATCAGGACGACCACCGACGTGATCGGGAACGAGTGGCCCTGTGTGAGTATGGGAAGGGAATGGTGGTTAACGAAAATAATACCTATCGTGGATGCGAATCGAGTGATGGAGTGAAAAATCGCGTTGGAAGATGGAAAAATCTTTAATTTTGATTGTTTTTATCAATCCTCATTAGATAACTTTATCAAAAGGTCTTTAATATTAATTAATTTGTAAAGTGGAGGGATGTACGTTTTTGTAACCACGACATGGGACGCATATTGTATATCCCTCCATGTCGCGCTAGAATTAGTATAAATGTCTGAAACTGTTCAGATTGAATGCGGTTTATATATATGTGCTAACTACGGGATATTTCCGTCAATTGTGCCTGAACTAATGAACATGGAAAGCCATCCAGAACAATCAAATGTTTAAAATTCAACTGGCGGTCTAACATCTGAGAGTATAATATGACGAAGGATAACTACTTTTTGCCTATTTGATTAATTTCAACAGCCCTATTTCGGGATGGCAGGATAGTTATTCCCAGACTAGCGTAATTAATAATTTCCGAATCGACTAAATTTCTCGTTTTTGTCTTGAAATCCAGCTTTCGGAGAGTTTCGGCCGAGAATACCACATCCGACTACGGTAATTCTAAAAACCATAAAATTGGCATACATTTCACACGGATCCAGGCGACGGACACTGGTCCGATATCATTCTTCCGTTACAACATGTACAACAACTTTCATCCTCCCACTCCACAAATGTGGAAAAATGATCAAAATTTAATGACCCTTTGCTAAAGTAACTGGGTCTTGGAATGGTTACGAATTATGCAACACCTTGTAGTAAACAACGATTTAATATATTATATATATTCCAAGGACTGGTATAATAAAATAGTTTATTGGATGAGAAATTCATACATAAAATTAATTTTTAATTTAGTGATTAGTTTAACTTTTACTATCTTGTCCTCTTGTGTCGTCTGAGTGGCATAGGGGTGGAGTCCCTATTCGAATTCCCGGTATGGGTGCAGGTTTGTTTTTCTTCTAGCGATGATCTAAGGAAGGATGTTGAATGTTGCCTAGGGATGCTCTTTGGAGCGCTGTGCTAACCACATGGCTTCTGGGAACCCCGAAATCGATTATGAAGCCCTGCTACTCTTCATATGAGGGAGGCCAAACCCCGTATCGGGTTGTAATGCCGATAAGCAAGCAAGCATCTACTCCACTCACCCGAAACACCGTCACCACCATCGCCTGCGCCACATTCCACACCACCACCGTTTTGTCCTCCGCCCCCGATGCCACCAGCTCGCCGTTGGGCGCGAAACTGACGCACGTCACGCACGCCGAGTGCCCGTTGTCCAGAGTGTGCTGCAGCTGCGGTGCGTTGATCTGCCACAGTTGCACCGATCGGCCGCAGGCCACAGCGGACAGCTGCGAGTCGCGCGAAATGTCGAAGGCGGTGGCCGGCTGGATGTTGGCCGCATTGATGAAGGCGCGCAGCGACAGCGACAGCTGTCGCATCGGCTTGCCGCGCGTATTGTGCTTCAGGTGCGGCGGTGGCTCCTCGTTGCGGAACGAGTAGAAGGTGACTTTGTTGCCGCCTGTGTGTCGTTGGTGGGCGAATCGTATCAGACTTGTTTATATTGCATTCGAAAAAGTATTTGAAAATACAATTACTCCGGAAAAGTATTTCAATGATGGATATAGACATGCGACGGGACGAAAAGCGAATCGAGCATTCGAGCAACATAAATTTATATCGAGAACGATATCACTAACATAACTCATTAATTCGAAACATGTTGGTTTTTTATGTTTAAATGAGAAGAGACTTTTGGTCCAAGATTTGTTATAATACAGTTTCGTCGAGAAAACACTACTCTATTATCTACGAAAAATTCATTCGAGTAAAGTCTCAACCACCTTTAAGCTGATTGTCCTAAACATTTAAAAGCATACCGATTTTCTTACAGGTTTTCGAATGATGTGGCCTTGTGCACAATTCCATTGCATTTCAATTGAGTGTAATTGAGTTCATTCGAGTACAAAAGTTATGATGAATTATGAGAAAAGTAGTTAATAGTAAATAACTTTCCACATGTTCGAATGGAAGGTAACTGCATTTTGCACGAATCTTCATCATTCGAAAACTTTTACGGAAGGCAAAGGCACCACAATTAGATGATGATAAGAGTTTCTTTTCTTTAAAAACTGCATCATTACAAATTATATTGCAATTGATCGTTCTCCTATAAACCGAAATAATGACAACGAACATCTATAGAATTAAACGCAAAACACTTCCAGGTGATAAATTGAGAGTAACATACTATAAACACACAAAATATAACACTGAGCAAGTCTGACCCAATGATGAGTGAAAGCACCGTGATTTCGGTTGCTACTACATCTAGTTACCCGCTGTGATGAGGAAATCGTCGTTCTCCAGCACGTACAGGGCCGTCACCGAGCCGGGATTCGGCGGCAGCGAGCGGATTAACTTGCCCGAGTGCATGTCGAAGATGAGGGCTCGCGTGTCGTCGCAGCCGATGATGGCGCGCTGGCTGTCCTTGGCTATCGCCAGGGCGCGGATCTAAATTGCGGTCCGTTGGGTGATTGTCGTCGTTGTCGTTTTCGTCGTTGCGTCCATCATACGGTTGAGTTGACACGGCGCGAGCGAGACAGTAGAGGATTTAAAGATAATTTAAATATAGTATATACCGACCAGTATAGCGTACACAGCCTAAGTAGGGTCCATAATTGCCTTTCATAAGTTGTGTATACTCAGGCGCCCATACAAACACACACACACCCACATAGTACAAGCAATTCAGCAGCCAAACGCACACACTTGCGTATTTTCGACATTGCGCGATAGTCTTTGTTTCCATCTTGGCCTCGTTGTCCTTGCTGCCTTGGATGTCGAATGACGTGATTCTTGCTATTGTCGTCGGAACTGAGCTGAAACTAATGGCGAATTTTGCACGTTTGTTTGTGTTTCTTGGCGATTAGTAATAACCATCCAGTAATATTGAAATGCTTGTTGAGGGCTATTGCTCAAGATATTACATTTAAAAATAGCCTTAACTAACTTATTTCTATTTCACTCGAAACCTCGGCCTTCGAAAACTCTGAGAAGCAATTCAACACTGCGCGATGGAAAGGATTATTACTTATTACTTTTACTCTACTGTTCTCGCAACTCACAATATAAGGTACTGGGCGAATTGTTACACTCCGAGTTCATACAAGTTTTAAATTGAAAACCTTGATTAATACTGATAAACTTGCATGTATGAAGAAAACTAAAACGCATGCAAATGCGAAGTTGCACACAATACGCAATGTTGCAAGCCATTCTACGAATTACATGCGAACTCGCGAGATTAAATTCGAGTACAATTGATATTCCAAGGGAATACAATCTGATAATATATTATTTCAGTCTATTCTGAATAGCACACCGTTGAATCTCCATATTTTTGAATTAGGCCTCCAACGTTGAGCGCGGAAATTCCATTCGCACGCCCACTAGCTTCCGTGTGTGCGAGTGGAATATCCATGAATACACTATGCTCTCTGAGGCCACTGCCATTGCTGCCGACCGACACATGTCAGCTGCACTGACAACTCGTCGTTAGCGCGAACATTTGCGCCGGTGCACCGGGCACTTATGCACTTCATTTTGAGCTGGCAGGTGTCACGGGCGGTACAATGATGTAATAAACAAGAGTTTGTTCCCGCCCCCACACCGCGCGCGCGAACACACTCACACAGAAGCACACACAAAATCACACTCCTTGCTGTACCATAACTACGCATGGCATGCACAACAGGCAACCACCACCTTTGCATCAGAATCAATTTCGGGCTTTGTCAACGAAATAATGGAATATCGATTGGGTTTTTCAATGTTTAGTTAAGTCACTATGTCACACGACATGTTCGCAACAGTCGACACTTGTTTGCATTTATACCTTTGATTTGTGTCCCTTCAGACAATGCAGTTCGGTGCCGGTTGCCAGCGTCCGCAAATACAATCCGTTGTCCTCGCAGTGCGCCAGCAGGAAAACCTGGGGATTTGTTCAACATTAATTAGTGTTCCGCAGCTTCACTTGTATTATGTGGGATAAATAAATAGGTCTGTATGGAATGCAATTATTCGGACCAGTGGCATTTACATCAATATTATGCATGTATTTTGTACAGATATGTTGTTTGCACAAAGACAAAATACAATGACAATGAAATACGCAATTACGCGACACAATCGGCCAGCTGGGCCCCTCGGCACCACACGTCAATCGTATCGTATCGATTCTGGGAACGATGCTTTGTGCAGCCCGACCGACCACCCTGACCACACACACACACACACCGTTGTCACGTTCATATATAATCGTCGACACACGCAGTGGATCAATTGCGGTCATTTGCGTTAAGAGACGAACATTGTTTTGATCGGGGTGAGTTTCGGCCGAAGCGAATCGAGTCTGACGATAAATGCCTGAAATCACTGCGTGTGTTCCGCCTTTCGTACTGGGCTACTCCTACAAACATGATGCGTAAGTTATTCCATTCGAGACAATTGACTTATGTCTGCATGCATGTTCGGAGAACGGTCTCTGTATATAGCTTTATGGCTGCTGTTGGGCGGCGCATCGCGTGCCCAATAGCCCATCGCATAATGTCTTGATTGAAGTCCGACGACGTATACTGTCTACCCGCGACGACAAACAGACTCGCAGAAGGCAGACGGGTGCGGTGTTATTTCGACCGATTTCTTTCCGTCAGGGCCGAACAGCTCAGCGGCAAGATTCACTCGTCTCGTCTCGATGTGCGGTTGCGTGCACAGAGTGTTTGGGGTTCCGCCCAACAATGGGCCGAGGTCATTCGATTTTAAATTCGAGATGAAATTGGTATTCGATTGGCCGGAAGAGAAATTGAGTTGTGAAACGGCTTCTAACGAGAATAAGTGAATCGTCACAGTGAATCAATGGTGTGAAAGTTATATTGTATTTCAGTTTAAACTGATAATTTAGTTTGGGCATGGGTGGCATGGTGCTTGCCACACATAAATTGCGTGCACCACCAGTGAAACCCGTCCGAAGTTCATCTTTATTGGATGTGGCACAATTTACGTTATACACTGCTTGTGCTGTGTGCATAAACGAGCAGAGCCCACAGCATAATACCAACAGTGCTCGCTGGGTGCTAGCAAACACGGCGCACAGAGTGTTAACGAACACAAGCTACAACAGCAACAGTACACCACTTTATACGCATTCCTTACACGCATTTGCTTGCTGGTTCGGGCGTTTAATATTCGCATTATTTCCCATTCAAATAATGTGAATACGCTGGCTGAAATATACATTGTAGACTCACGCCACATCCAAGAAGTGGATTTTGCAATATAATCTATAATTATGACTTGCTTGCTCTCTTGCGGGCGCCAAAAGCACAACATAGACGCCATTGAGCTGGGACGATATTTGCTAATAGGCCAAATGAAACCACATTTATATGCACAGCTGCGATAGTATAAAGTGGCTTCCAAACAATCCCAATCCAATTGCGATGCGAAATTCGTGCAGCATTCCATTTCAAATATTTAAATCCCACTCATCGCAATACGTGCTTACCGAATCGCTGGACAGCTGCAGATTGAGCACCGGCTGCTTCATCTGGATGAGGTTGAGAAGCGCAAAGTCATCCAGCGACCACAGACAGATGGTGGCGTCACGACTGCCCGATACCAGCACATCGCTAGCGCAGCAAACGCGAACGGCCGTCACTGGTGAACGGTGATGATCGATTTTCGTTACCTATACAAGTCGAAGAGACGGGGACCAAGTCGAGTTAGTCCAAACACTCACACACACCATAAATATAGCGCTCACGGTCACCGTGGGCAAACAGTTGGCGTTCGCATTTTATTGCCCTGTCTGGTTGTTCGACACACAATCAAACGGACTTCTCGGAGCACGTCGTCGCCACACCGCATATAAACAAGGTATTCGGTTGCGATGGCGATGTGCGCATATTCGCTCCAGACCGAATTGGACGACCGTCGGAACGACCTCGCATTCAATTTAGAGATAGTGCGTAAAGTTTAATGCACGTTCCACATGCTCCACATAACATTTGCACAGACACTGCGAATCGAGATATTAATTTTCAAACAGCACAAATACTTTGCCAACTCTCTATCGAATGCGCAATATTCCCGATATAACAATATACGCATCCCGAACCCGCCTGGTCGGGTGAACATGTCGCCTACCCCAAATACATACCAGTTTTCCCGTGTCCAGGCGTGCCACAACGATACTCGAATCATCGGCCCCACTTATGATAAACGACTTGTTTATCGAACATGTCACGCACAGCACGGTCGCAGTGTGTTCCCTGTGCATGAGTGCGTATGTGTGTGAATGGGTGTCGGCATTTGTGTTTTGTGGTAAAAGGTAAAAGGTGGTGAGGGATGAGAGAGCATTCTTGGCATAGAATATAATTTCCATATCAATTTCGCCATTCAGTCAAACTTTCACACTCGACCGTCGTAATAAAATCAGTGTGGTGAAATTAATTAAAACACGCCTATGATCGAATGGACTGGGCGGCAGCGTATTCGTGACCGAAATACCGGTATACACATAGCATACATTATGCATCAAACTCTCGAGTGTGCATGAGTTGAAAACTCATACATTATACAACATTTTTTTGTTAAACTCTCTTCTGCTGATATGTACCTCACTCGCATCGTCATGGTCAGCGATTTCATGTCCCAGAGCACCACCGATGTGTCGTCCGAGCCGGTTATTAGATATTGAGTGAGGGCCGGCACCGCCAGACATGTGACCGAGCTGCCGCTGCCATGACCTGCGAAATTAAATTCATTATTCATTTTTGGAAAAGGAAATGTCTGGTGTTCTACAGTCGTTGTGTTCTCGAAATGTGTTGGCGTGTGTGTGTTCGTGTGTCCGTCTGCAGTCGTGAATGGGACATGAGTTCATGTTGAATTCGATATGTGTCGACAGCGAGCTGCAGAACAGAAGGAAGGCGGATGCTCCGAGCGAAGCCTGAACTAAAAACGAATGGCCAGATGTCGTACGGTTGTAGGTATTGACACACATATTGGAACTGCGTGTGTGATATACTTTTTGTTTTACTGTTTGTTCTTTTGCGTACTGCCAATAGTACGCATACTACATCACGTCATAATAGTACGTGCATCTAAAAGATACCTAATACTTTGATACTTTTCTCCATCGATGTTTGTGTATACTATAGAAAATCATCTTCATTATTGGTGTAGGTGTCCATGAATAGATGGAACGAGAATAATGCTATTTTCTAGGTGAACGTACACTTATGCCGTAAGGTAGTATTAATCTGGAACTCTTGCACGTACCGTGTTGCGAACGATAGCCTAACGCAACAAGCGCATATTCGATACGACATGTCGGATGCTGCCTTTGATAATCCGCAACATGCTATTAATTACGAAACACCCCCCAAACAGATGGGCGTGTTCGGCTCGGCGCTCGGCATGCCCTTTGTGAACTGATGCTACACGCGTTCACGCTCTGACCGGGCGCATGCGAGCGCCAGCACACATCGCTGGTGTTCAATTAAGCCGGCACTTTCCGCTACGCTTCGGAACAGCCATTAAAAGCCGAGCTCACACACGCTCTTGTTTACGTTCAGACTTGGGCGCGCGTCCGTTTGCAACGCACATCGCCTGCGCCGCATCGCATGCAACGAACTTAATCCCGCTCGCAGCTGTTGATCACCTGGTTGAACAAATTTCCGGCGAAATCGTTCGTTTGAGAAAACGATTCACGTGCGCGCGCGTTCGGCAAGCACCATCACTAATCTCGCACACGCCAGCAGCCAGACCCAAATCCGGGGCGGCTGTGCTTCGACGCGGTGTCGGTCTTGGGAATTGCGCAACACTCTTCGCAATCGAATCAGCTCCGGTTAGTTGCCGCCGAGCTCACACGCACGCGAAGCTTATACATAGTAGGTTGGAACGAAACTTTGCAGACGGATAAAGACGCACACACACACACGAGAGCACATTAAGGATTATCGCCGATGAACCTCCTCCTTCTCCTCCTCCTACCTACCGTCACAGAACTTGTGCACCAACGTGTTGCTCATGATGTGCCACAGTTGGGCGTCGCCGGTGCGCGGCACCACGATCAGGTGCTGGCGCGACGGCGCCAGCTCGATGTGCCTGATCGGACCCGGGCACGAGATGGTCATCGTGCGGATCTGCGAGGGCAGCGGCACGGGCAGCCAGCCGGTCATCGGCACCAGCAGCGGCACCGTGTAGCCATCGCACCAGGCCGTGGCCGAGCGAACGGTGATGCTCAGCAGCGAGTTGTCGTTCTCGGCGTGCTCGGAGATCGGACGCAGCCACGAGATCAGCTGGGCGCCCAGCTGCATCGGGTCGCGGGTGAGCACGTCGCTGGACTTGCGAATCGTGTAATAGATGAGCTCGATGTCACGGTCGAGGATATAGCAGCGCACGTGCTCGATGAGGCAGCGCAGGTAGCTGATGGAGACGGTCTGGACCTGTGGGCCGGGAGGACGATGAGGAGCAGAGAAATGTATTCACCAGGACTACCAGAGTTTGTTCTAGTGAATGCTGTTTTATGGAGGAACGATTCACTTACCGCTGCCAGCAGAAAATCGAAATTGCACACGGCGATCCGCTTGAACTTGGCGGTGTCCTCGGACTTCATCAGATGGTGCCAGGACTCCTCGACGTGCCGCGTGCTGTACGAAACATCGTCGCCCTGCGCGTTTATCACGGTGTCCGCACCCCCATCTATCATGCACATGGACACAATCATACGCATAATTTAGCACCCCCCGCTCGCTCATGTGGTTTGTTGGTAACTTTTACAACACGCGTACTCCGGAGCAGATAAGTTTGTCCGATCAAAGTTCAAGTGAAGCAACTCATATTTGGAGTAATATGAAAACTCGGCGACGGATGAGGTTACCAAGCGACTCAAAAATGTCAACGGTATATTGAATGTTTTAAATTTATTTCAAAATGATTAAAACGTAAGTGGAATTAAAAAATGATTACTTATATGAAACAAAAACTGATAAAAAGGCATAATCCATCATATTATATGTTCGGTAGTGCCAACTACTCTGCGTCAGACTTGCAGCAGCGCGAAAATAAGTCGACAAACCACATTTTATCATCACTTCGTGTGCCACGAGCACCCCCCAAAACCGCGCTAGCAACGTGAAAATAAACACGCAGAATATAAATATTTATCTCGACACATTCGTCGTCGTCGTTGGTGTCGTCGCCGCGTCTACGACACCGCTAACCACCACTGCTGCCTGTGTGAACATACCCGATTTGCTCTGGCTATGCTGGCTGCTGGTGTCATCGCCACTGTCGTCGTCGGCGCCGGCATCGGGATTGAAAAATATGTTCGCGATTTCCATGTGCACGGCGCGCGTTCGCTCCGGATTTGTGTAACGGGCATGAGCTATTTCCGCGCACAAACTGTGCCGCCACTGAATCAGGATTTTGCCCGACATCAGTTTCTCCGTAATCAGCGGTTCTAGAGGAAGAAGAGACAGAATAAAGTGAGCCATCTCGATGATAGAGTGTGTCATAGTATAATAAACGGACGCGTTTACATTTCAGTCAGACCGCAAGTCATAATCGTTCGAAAGTTAATGGAGATTTTCGGTGCCTTTGTCGTGACTGTCCATTAATTAGGATTTGCGATCAAATTGAATGACAGAGTGCAGACGAAGGCACCGCGCGAGCCGAGAGATATTGATTCACCGAAATCAATGGCCAATCGTTACTGCGTTAACGATGTCATACGATATCATTCACACCGACCATCTGTCCGACTGACGACGGCCTAATGGACGCGATTCGTCGCACCGATATATCGACTTTGAAATTCTATATTACAGCTACCACTGAAGAATTGCCTATGTTGTGTTTTTCACAAAACACTCTGGCCCTAACGTATATATACAGACACGACGTTGAACAGAAATTCAACAGCAAAAACCTCTCTGCGAGACAATGTTGCAAGATTGATTGGCACGTTATACATCAACATGCTGTCGTCGACACACGCCAGTCACACATACAAAACACACCCGCAGACACTCGCACAGAAGAGCGCCCACGAAGCAACTCCATAAATCGTTATTCACGTGCAGAATGTACGCTTGAGATGAAATGGATAACAACGGATAACGTGTGCCACTCCAAATGCAGATGTTGATGCAACGCGCACAACTAATCGCAGCGTGAGCGCCAGAAGCAGTTGCGTATCCTGGATTCCATATTTGGAGTGTAGGGGGGCTGTTCGGTGAGCCCAACTTAACACAAAATAAAATCGCAACTTACACAAAACAACTTTTAGACTGAATAACTAGTTCAAGTTAATCAATCCGTTGGAAACTGTTGAAACCTATAGAATTATAAAACTACTAAAACTAAAAAGAATACTTAAGATTTTCTGAGTTCCATACAAAAATTGATTTAACCTTTCGAGTCGAAAAACGCAACCCAAATTCAAGTGACAAACTTATCCACTATGGAGCTACGGGCATGACCAGAAGCGGTGCTCAGAACAATGTTGGAGAATCCGCAACCGCTTACCTTTATCGATTAAAATGTCATTGACTTGTTCCGCCACCCGCATATTCGATTCGGCAACGGCAAGTGTTCATCAAACAAGCGGCCAAAGTTCGACGCCGCGCGCGCGAGCGAATATCGCCACATATTGCATCGTTGTGTGCACACCGACGGAAGTACCACCAAGCACGTACGCGGCAGCGGTGCTCACAGTGAAACCGTTCGTGGAGGCCCGCGCCGATCAGAAGTTCAATCGACGGTATATGAGTCAAGTGTGTGTGTGTGTGGCCTCTCGATGCGGTTTATATTTTTCCTTTATAGTGGATGCTCGGGGGGAAGAAAAATGGTTCGACGTTCGTCGCTTACGGTTTTTGCGGTCCACACAGACCCAAGATGACCTTCTATGCCATTCCTTGGGGTACCCCACTCTATTGAATATGTAATGGCCATTGATCGTATTGAAAGCGATTCCTTTATTGATTTCGCTTCTCTCAATATGCATACTCGAGCATCTTCAAAGTGCAGCGTGAAGCGCGCAAACCGTTTACGAAATGACGACAATTTCGTTGACGCAGCGCGACGCGAGTGCGGGTGCACAAGATTGTGCGCGTGCTGTGCTCGTCGTAAATGCGCAAGTTCCCGATCGTATTGTTTCGTCGCTGTCGATGTCATCAAGCATATTGCGACATCAATGTGATGAGCAGAGAGTCTGGCAGTGCTTCCGCTCAATATCCGTGCACTTGATATTCGACGATATTCTACCGACGATATTGCCGGCTCACTTTCTGCGAACACGCCGAGGAACGTCGACGTCGTCGTAGATCCGCTCCGTAATAGAATCCATTAATATTATCGCGCGACAGGAAAACACTTCGACAAACCTCATGATTTGCGCTCGTACGCCGTGCGCAAACAACTCAGACACACACACACACTCACACACAGTATGCATATTTCATTATGTGTGTGATGTATTTTTTTGGGCGCTCGTCTACGGTTTGATGTCTGTGTGTGTGTTTAAGCTAGTATGTGTGCGCGCTTCAAGTTATGGCAAGCGAGTGCCGGAACACTGTTTGTGCAGCATAAATTATTCATGGGAAATCATTTTTTTAAGAACCCCGCATACACCATAATCCACTTTTTGTGCCCGGTGAGTGCTGATGTAGTCTGCGCAAAGGGGCTTCGAGTTGGGGATGGAGAGCCGTTCGCTGGCAGTGCCGTGTACACATCAATTTTCCTGTTCTAGTGCCGTGGAGCGCGCACATACGTATAAAGATGTGTATACACCGTGGCTGCTGCAGCAACAGCGACAGCAGCTTACAAGCGCTGCGCACCACATGCCAAAGTGAGACAGTACACACACGCACACTTGTACGCACTCAATTCGTTACACGATTTGGAAGTCACTTACGAAAATCAATTTATTATAACCCGATTAATGTTGGTACATACGCTTGCTCATACACGCGCACACGCGCACATGTGATTGTGCGCCCTGTGTGTCAAAGCACTCAGAAATATTAGTTTTGCTGAACTCAATTACATTCTCACACACATGCCATCATGCTACCACTCCCTCCACCACCCACAGTTACCGCGAGACGCACTTACCGATGCTATTCAGCAGACAGCGGAACGACGAAAAGTTGAAGTTCCCCTCCGCCGTCTCGATGCTCGCCTCGCTGTCCTGCGTCGGCATCAGCAGCTCCAGCATCTCCGTCTCCGTCAGCCCGTACTCGCTGCACGACACATACGTCACCATGCGCCCGAAGCCCTCCCGGCCGAACCGCTGCTCCTGCTCGTCAAACAGCCGCTCCACGTACGCCTCGAACGGCTCATCCTCGCGCGCCCGCCGAACTCGCGTCACGTTCGGCTCCTGCGCCAGCGCATACAAACACTCGCCGCTGCGGAAGCGCTCCTTCTGCATCGGCGTCAGTCGCAACGCCTCGATGGGCACGCGCGTCGTGCATATCAGGTACACGTTCCACGGCAGGCTGATCGGCAGCCACGACAGCGCTGCCACGATGTCGCAGTCGAGCGGATTCAGCCGATGCAGATCGTCGACGAACAGAAACAACACGTCGTTCTGCAGGTCCTCGCAGCGGCGCACCAGATTCTGGAACCAATTGTTGATGTACAGCGGATCGAACGAGGCGTCCTTTGGCAGATAGCCCTCGGGAATGTTGCAGATGATCGAGATCTGCTGGCAGATGACGCGCAGCAGCTCCAGATTGTAGGCGGATCGCGGCGAGGCGGCGGCGAATCGGGCGATCCGATGGACGCGCGCGTTCCGGGGCAGCCACTCGGCGACGCCGGCGTAGATGTTGGCGATCAGGTTGCTCTTGCCGGTGCCGTGATCGCCGTGTATGAATATGGGGCCGTGGCGGGCGCCGTTGCGATGGGACAGCTGGACGCTGGCTCGGATGCGCGCCGGCACGGCGCTCTCGAGCAGGGCGTCGCCGCCGCGCAGGCCGGCCAGCAGTCGCAGGTGCGTGGCGTGCTCGTGGTGGATTTCCTGCACGGTTTTCTTGCGGCCCTTGATGCAGTCCGGGTCGTGGACGAGACTGTAGTCGATGGCGGTGCGCAGTTTGGCGACGATCATGCTGCGCAGCTCGGAGATGTAGTCCTCGTGGTCGTCGTCGGCGTCCGGATCGATGGCGGAGCGCGGGCCGCGAATGCTGGTAGAATTGGTGGCATTTGAGAAAATAATATAGATAATAAAGATCTCAGATTAATCAGAAAACTACTAAACCGAATCTCATTTTGAGCCATCGATATTCAGAACGAGACTATTTGATAATAATATAATCATCGTATTTCTACTCTGGTGTCATGAAACACCACTAATAATAATTTATTGTTAACAAAATTAATAGCACTTGATCATAAATCAACCGTGCTGCAAAATAACAGAACTTTTTAACTTTTGTCGATTTTGAGTTCGCGCGAAAGACATTTTGAAAAGAGATTTTGCTTGCACTAGGCCATATACAAGAAATGTCCAAACAGTTGTTTATAAATTTATTTAAAATTTAAAAAAAAAAATTGTTAAAAATTGTTTAATTGTTTCACAAAGACGAAAAATACGCTGTTTTCCATTCCTTCGCAATATAAAAGGCTGCTTCAAGCATATAGAAATATCGAAAGAACCGAAAGTCGTATCGATGTCAAATTGTGTGTGGAATCTTTTGATTGGTACTATCTATTGAAGAAAGTCGGGAAATTGTGGTGGCGCTCTATTACAACTTATATGGTGAATATGAACTTTCCAGCCTACCTGATAAATGATTCATATCGCTAGTATACTCACGTTAACGTGACACAGTTTTGTGACGGCAAGCACTCAATCAGTTGACTCTTTATAGCGCTGGCTTTGGAATGTGACCAGCTCACCTCACCGGCCTGTTGCGCACCCTCCGCTGACCACTCACGAAATATCGCCATCATGCCATTCGATCGATAGCCTGCGTACGAATAAATGCCACACCGGGTCCGCCAAACGGAAAGAATTAAAGAGTATACCATTTGCAGTCATTAGGCGCGAGTAGGTTTGTTTTATGTGCGTCCGCCGTTTTGGTGTTCATTAACATTGCTGTCGTATTGTTACGGCCGTTGGTTTGGCGAAACGGTCGATTATTCATTTTCTCACCAATCGCCGGTTGAGGTAAAGCGTTCGTGTTTAGTTCGGCGTCATGCGGTTAACAATAATGAGTCCGGAAATTACAGGCTCTTCTGCGCCCTGGGCTCCGTACGAGGACACGGCGTCGCAACGACCTTGGTTCACGGCTTGCGGCTGCGAAGCGCCGGAGAAGATTGAACGCGACGATACACCACCACATAACTTATGCGTGTTTCGGTGTAGGCGTGCGATGGTTGCGATTAAAATCATGAATACTGTAATAAGAATGAAGCGGTTGTTGGCAGTGACTCAGCACCAGCGTCGTCATCGGGCAGTCCATCAAACATTTAACCACCGCCGTCGAATGGTGGGTGTTTCATATTGTATATTCAATACGACGAAGAGACGCACGTTTTGTGCGTTTCATGCTTAATTAATTTCAGGGTGTAGTATAGAAGTATATGTTTGTGTCAATGCCGAAATGTGGGTTCAATCGTTGGAGCATAAATTATATGGACTCTATCGATTAGATGCAACTCACCCAATGCGCATTGAATTTCCGATTCGAGTGCTGTTCGACGAACAGATTCAATGTCGACGCGTAGTTCCTTCTGAACGGACGTTGATTGCAGAGCATTGTTGAGGCCAGTGTCGATGGCTCGGCGCAGTAGCTCGACATTTCGCAACCATTCGGTTTTTGTATCTGCGTTTTGTCTGTTAGGAATGGAGATGAACAGTTTTAAATGTAATACATTGTAGATTCTTCTTATAAAATGATACACCGAGAGTTTGGTCGGGTGATTTTACTTTGAAGCCCTAGTTAGTTGAGTCTCTAACAGGAATTCCTTGGACACAAATCAAGACAATGGGAATGCTTCAATATTCCGAAGGATGCCAAATAAATATGGCGCTTTGCGATAAAAGCAAACTGTGCAGCACACAAAAACAATAAATCGAAAGTAAATGTCTCGTAAATCAGTCATGCCGCCTTATTCAGGGCCTTTTTTTGTTTGTGGTGAAATACAGAAATTTTAAACACTGAAAACTCAATGAGGATCAATGAAGATGTGATGAACGTTTTGTTGAAGAAGAATTCCAAAGAGCAGCAAAACATATTCTAGAAGAAAGTGTCCGCCTAGAAGACCTCTACCAATCGTGATAAACACAAGTCTTATTAGCTCTTATGCTACTGTATGATCTACTCTTATGATCCGCTTTTATAACTTCAATCGTCAACATGCCGTACGTGATTTTGTCATTGCTAGTATACTCGTGATTGCCACCATATTATACGCCCTTTTCATGCATTGCTCGGATATTCTGATTTGGCATTTTGCCCAACAATGATCCGTCAGCATGTCAACGAGATATTTCATATATGCAAATAATGCCACAACGAGATGACATCGATCCACTCGAGACATCATTATTTCCATCATATCACATCATAGTATACCTATAGTCGTCTCGCAGTTCGTAGTCGGCGGCATCGTCGGTCGCTGCCCTCGAGTACCACTCGTCGATGACGGTCACCGCATCCGGGCCGGAGTGCTCGACGAGTGCCCGATGCACGGCGACGGGCAGCCGCAGCGGCAGCATCGCCTCGCCGAGATGATTATCGATAAGGGTCTGCGGAATATGCCATGCCATATAACATACACCGGTAATAATAATGTCGCCGCAGCCCCCGCCGCAGCCGCCGCCGCCACCCCGCGACACATCAACTTACAATAAAGAACACGCTCTTCGACACGCTGCTGCACACCTCGATTTCGCGCAAATGGTCGGTGACGACGTGCGGATCCCGGGCGTCCAGCTGCCGGTCGACGGGACCGCTGCCAAAGTGCATGTCAACGAACTCGATCTGCGTGGTGTGGTCGCGAGATGCGTACGCGAGTAACGGTAGTTTGGTTATTTCTTTTCGCCGGGTGCGCCCATGCGCCGCATTTCGTTCGTTCGCGGATGCTCACCTCAATTTGTCGATCATCGTAAATTGATTGAAGCTCCGGTCCGATGACTTCGAGCAGAGTGCGGCGTTCCTCCTGGAAATCTGTACACGCAGCCGCCAACCGCCAACGAGGGTCCATTCCGTCCAGGGGTGTGTGCATTCGTGTGCAAACACACACACACGCGCGCGCAGGGAAAGATACAGCCATGTTAACATAGTACTTGTGAATGTGAACGCGTATTGAGCGCTGGTTTGCGCTTATTGGTGAAGTTTCGTATGTGTGTGTGGTGTGTGGAATGTGATGCGCGCGGTGGGTATTCAACACGTGCCGCATGGTCATTACTTTTCAATGGACTCAGCGTGGCGAGCCATCGAGCCACCGCGCGCAGACATCGCCTCGCCTGTGAAAGCTACACCCCGACGCACTCGCGATATGCGGAGTTTTCGTGGGTTCCGTCGAGAATATGATTGTCACACACACATAATACATGGGTTGAGAAGTACCGGGAAAAACTATGAATTAACAAATTTGTTTATGGTTACTTTTTGATTCCTCAACATTGATCGAGATGTCGTGGACCGCAGATTTCAAGCTAACGAGCTAAATAACTGGATAGCCTGAAATCTGCGGTCCCACGACATCTTGATCACCTTCTAAAAGATTGCACCTCTAACCACTGCAATTTGCCATATATTCTTTTTATCTACTTCGACTTACTTATTCAAATGGAATCTCTTAGCCTGGAGCAACTATTTCAAATTTGGAAATTGATGATTGTCGTTGAGGCCTAAATCCGAAGAGAATCGTAGATAGGGCGGTAGTTCTTCGCCCGATCCATTCATTTTGGCCTTCGTTTCAATTACTTGTGACACTTCGTATTGTCTTGTTAGAAGAACACTTTTTTCGTATCTTCTGTTCTGGCCATTTCGAACTTCATATGCTTCATAAATAAAATAAAATATGTTATTGTTATTTATATTTTACGCAGTGGATGAAGAATACTACTCTTGAGTCCCGAAATAACGACGTAATCATACTGGTGCATTTTGTATGCTATTGAGAGGGTTCGTCTCTTCCTTTTCACTTAAGATGACTTTCATTAAACTCCGATTTTTAGTAATGGAGACATGTTTCGACTATTGTCACAAGTTGAATTGAGAGTTTTGCGGCCGTCATTGCTCAGAGAGCTTTTTCATGCCCAATAACTAAATCAAGATACGTCAAAACATTTTATTGGATATCTTTAGAGGTTTTTTTGTCTTTCGATAACATTTAGTTGATGTATTCATTATTTCTTAGATAACTGTCACATGTTAGCGCATCGTCTTCGGCGCCAAAATGGGCAGCTCAGAATTATAACACACAATTGTCACATTTTTGTTCGTCTAGGGGGACTCTGCCCTAGACGAATAAAATTGTGATAACAATATCGTAAAACATCTTTTGGCTCCATCGGCACTCAAAATACTATCAAGACTCAAATTACATGTTTTTCTATCTATTTGTATAGTAGAAAGTGGAGCAGCGTTTTCAAATAAAGGCAATAACTTCCAAACTAATGACAGTTCGGATATAAGATTTGTTATGGCTGTCTTTATCAAAAATCTTGTCCCTTCATAGTTTGTCCCGAGTACCGAGACTAATCAGCCCATGTAGTACCCTACCATCAACGACGATATCGTCGTCGAAACGACGATGTCGTTTCGTCTGTGTGCTCGATCAAATGTGAAATGCGTGCGACCACACGCATGGATACCCAACCGACATTCACATACGATTAGGATGGCCATTTGATGGTCACTGCTCGTCGGCACACGTTTCAAAGGTAAAGTGGAGAGCTCCCGTCTATCGTGTTTTGTGCACGCGTGTGTGTGTGTGTGTTTGTGTGCTTGATACGAACCTTTCTTCAGGCATGCAATATAAACTTTAATAATCAGCGGAGACGGCAATTTGGTGTTCTCGTTCAGGTGCCCACGCAGGGCGTGTAGCACGCTCTCCTCAACGGGTGCTGCCATGTTTTTTTCTCCACGTCGCCCTCGTCCAGGCGCAAAGCCGACGCCGATATGGGCTGGGATGATGATTTGGTCAGGGGTGAGTGACTTGATGCCTTTGTTCCGTGGCACGCGCACAGGACGTGTGTGTGTGCGTTCGAATCGTGCGAAGATTTATGCGAGTACTCGCGTGCGTGTTTGTTGCTGTTGTTGTTCACTTATATTGTTGGGTCTAACAGGTTGTTGACACTTTATCGATTGTCTGTTCATTCGGTGATTGCGATGCGATTTCGGCAGCGGGTGCGAATGGGGCCCGATCCATTGTGCGCGCCAGTATAGCGAACGTCGTCGTCGTCGTGTGTCGGCGGAGTGACGCTGTCGGTGTTACTGGTATGGATGAATGGAACGCGTGAAAGGCATGCTTCGCACATGTTGCCGGAATTGTTAATATAATAATACACTGGTGCGCACGACCGAAGTGAGTCGACAGGGCTCTAATGAAATTTCTCTCGTCGAAGCTTTTTCGATGGAAAAAATCAATCACACTCGGTCTAATAAGTATTATATTACACATCGAATCATATTGACTCCAGGGAGAGTTCGAATCAGCCTGGAAAACACGGCAGAGTTGCACGAATACATTATAATCAAATTATTACTCCGCATCCTATTTTGCTGTCCTATTATTCGGTGCATCATCGAAAGCACTATCCATTCTGTCGTTTTTTATTCATCAAAAGCGAGCATGCGGAAAATCCTAGATCGAGTAGGTTTTATGAAAACAAATTCAATAATATTCATGCAGTGCACTCAATCCGGCTGAGTGCTTTCGAGTGCGCTTGTCTCTTGTTTGCGCATAGCTGATGCGGATGAATGGAAAAATCCATTGTGGATTGTATAGTATTACTTGGCCGGGAAACTTTTGCACATAGTCGATGATGATAATAATAAACGTGGATAACCGAGTTTCGCTAGAGCCTCTAGACAATCTCCTCAATAAACCTGTTCAACAAGCGAACTCTTCATATTATTCGTATAATTAATAATGTCTGGCGCCGGCTTCATCACTGAAGTTGCACCTCAAACTTTGTCTACGAATGCGACGGCGGCCTGTTCTTAAATATTCGCACAAAATAATTACCTATCATCAGTGAATGTTCGGCGTGGGTCCACGTGTATTCCTGTTTCGTACATAAAAGCGGCAGATGCGATGCTGTCTACAAGGCTCTGTCGTTGCCACCCCCTCATCACCATTCCCAAAAAGAAACCCTTCACTCAGAGACACGCGCTCGCACGGTGTGCTTATGCTTAGGCTGTATTGTGCTCGTGTTCGCTTAGCAGGCGCCGGTTGTTCGTATTAAATCCGAATTTACATTCGCGCGTGGGTCGAGCGCATTCACCTGAAGATTTATGCCCATCATATGCATGAACGTGCTGTCGTGTGGCGCTTTACACGACAAGACACAACAAGAACGACGACGAGCGGGACGACGGCGGGGACGACGCGGGCGACAACAACGACATATACGCGCACTTACGTGTGTGTGTGCGGTCGTACACCTGTTGGGCGAAAGTAGTCTCGCACACATAAAGTTCGCGCACACGCCGACACAGCGAATGCGTCAGCAGGGTTGGTTTGCTTTGGTCATGAGATAACCATTATGCATCGAGTTTGTTGATTTTGCTATTTGCCAGCGCGTTTGTTTGCCGAGTCGAGTTTTTGGGACATGTTCGGTAAATATGGGGTTTGGTATTGTAAACATTTGCGCGAGCGCACACCCACACATATGCAGCAAATCGAACAATCCGTGTTTGTTGATTGTGCGTAAAGCCGCAAAGCACATTGGTGTTATCGGCAGGTGTAATCTGTAGCCAGTGGTTGGTAGAATTTGGCATGAGCAGTTATTTACATATTCAACATGTTTTTTGAACTTTTCTGTTGAAGATGCTATGTAGATTCCTTTCGGTTTTTTATAAGACCGATTGATCATAAAAGATCACTAGAACGATCTAAACATGTATCACAAACATGTTGATGATAAGTATCCAAGGCTAAACTTTATCAATACAAATATTAGGGTTCAAAGATGTCATGTGATTAACACAGCGATTCAAAGAGTAACCCTAGGCAACGTTTCACATCATTCCTAAGATCGATCGAGAAGAAAAACCAAACCCAAACCGGGTCTCTAACCCGGGACCTTTCGCTCGTGAGACAAGTATTCTACCACTGCACCACTCAGACGACGCTGACTCGAACGAAATAAATATATGATACAAATCATATTTACACATACAGTTGGTTTTCACCACCATGCTCCTTGCACAAAACATAGTGTGTACGTAGTAATTGCAGATAAAGAAAAAGTTATATTAAAAATTACATAGGATAACGAACATCAAGGCTTCAATCAGTCACTAGACCTCAGACAAACTGCTATACTCAAATATGATTGTATACTAGCTGACCCAGCGAACTTCTTTTTATATTTGTTCATAAATATTATAAATCAAATTAATTAGCACAACAAAATAATGCCATGTGAAAATAAGATGCTTTCAGTTCTATCCTCATCTATAACTTTTCCTCGGTTTTTATACCAATTCTTTATTTTCAATATAAAGGCGCGTCTAGTCTCTCAAGTACATCTGTTTTTCAGTGATACTCCCGATAACTGTACGTATTCGATTAATAAGAGTCAAGTGACTGTAACTATCCCCTCAACATTTTGTGAAGGTGAAAAGTACATTCTCGCATCGAGCGTTCTACTTTTAATTGTATTCGCTCCTTTCGATTCCAAATAAATCCTACTAAAACATGTTTTTAAGCTACTTAAAGGTTTGATTCATGGGTGATCTTCTACAATCGTGAAAAAGGCCGTATCGCCCAAAACTTATTTCAGATATTCTTCAAATATGGTTTCCTTTCTTTTTTAACATAGCACAGCTCAAAAATAAAGTACAATAAATCAGACAAATGTAGCTGTGCGTTACGTGTTTCGATAGTCTTGATAGTTTAACAATATTGTACAAACCATCCTTGGACTATGCTCGATTTTCATCATATTTGCATCGCTAGATTCAGTGTGATTTATATAGATAGATGCCTAAAAGTGCATTTGCCAGATGTCCTGATACGGATGGGTTTTTGCAGCATATTCTAGCACGAGCTGACTGTTTTCACATTGCAGCTCACAACGCAGACATCGTATACGACGCGAATAGTTTCTTGAATTAATAGCACTACACAGACTGTGAGTATAGTATTCCATAGAGAGTTTCAGTTTGTGTGTACAGAAAATTATGACGTTTTCTCTGCGTCGCAGCTCATATGAGTGCGCTTATACCATACTGTTGGAATATAGTAGTTATACGTTATACGACATACGACTGAGAGTTGTTTATGCGGACAAAACGAATGCACGCACTTGCATTTGCACTCGTCCATTCAGCACGCGAGACGTCGCACCAACCTCCTTATTGTATACAAGGAGAACCAGTAAGAACATATACACAATACATTCGTCTGTTGGGTAATGGGCTCAACTTCAGTCCCAGCACACACGTTTAAAATTGTTTACGGCTGACCTAGAAAATGTGGAAATGTGTCGTCGCAGAACTCACCGTTGTAGCGATATAACAACATCATATTTATCATGGTTATGTTATACATATGTGTAAAACAAAAGCCGGCACATGCATGATGCCACAAACATGATGTCATCATTGCGTGTGTGCACATGCATGTACATACATACACGATCGTGTGAACACACCACGAACATAAATGATTGCTAGACGATGAATTTTGCATAACATTGGGCTAAGTCGTCTAATGGTAAACGGCACGCACGGGCCAACACGGCACTGACACGACACGGCACGCAATCAGTATATCGCCGTGTCGCCGAGCACGACTGCGATGAATAAGTCGTGCCGATAATAGAAAACACGCAAACCTGTCACGCGGGTGTTTTCGCGTGTCTGTCATACATGCATACATAATACATACACATCGTATAAATTAGGCAAATTGAAGCCATCACTACCGCACACACACTCTTATTTCCACCGATAGACGCAGACACAAATATTCCAGTCTGCGAGACGTCAACAATGGCCCGGTCGTACACTATTTCGTCTGTGTGCAGTCGTCACGAGATGGCATGCGGGTGCGAACAGTGTCTGTGTGCAAGTTAAACGATCGTAGCCACATGTTTTGGCAGTTCACATTCACTATTTATAGTCCTACGTTAGTCTAAAAATAATTATCAGTCGTCACTCACACTCGCACACTCCGCGAAGATCAATGCAGACCGACACACCCACACTGCCACTCACTGCCACACATTGCAATGTTCCACTGGCATTACACCACTTCGCGTTTCAATTTTATAACGTGCAACTGAAACATGCATTGTTTTATTGTTTTCTTGCCCAATACAAATGGCGATCGCGGAACATTCATCTCGGTCCGAAGTCCGAAGGAGCATAGAACAAAACACAATTGCAGCCACTTCTGCTGCAATAAAGTTTGTTGCAAGGTGTGTTGTGTGTAGCAAATTCCGTCGTGTTCTTCGTCGCTTCGCGTGCGAAATGGGACGCCCGACTTGCACGTATAATTCACGAGAAACACACACCGTTGTACTGTATGCTATATGTGTGTTTGTGTTTGTTGAGCACACGCCGGTGCGCTTCAACACGCGCACGCACGCCGCAATGTGTTCACTTTTGTACGATATATGTTTGTTTCAATTATCTGCGCAAACATAGACGACGCGACAGAACACACCAACGTACCAGTTTGAACGACGAACGAATGGAGTATCGGAGAAGAAGCACTCGGGGGCACTAAAGCGACGACGACGAGACGGTGAAGACCACAAATGCATGGCAGTACAACTTGTTTCCCGAATAAACACATACAACTTTCGATTCACACCGCTCGACCGCCGACTCGAACACGTCCGGTGCTCCCGGTTGCGCGCACGTCGCTCCTGTGTTCACTTTCACGGTATTTTTTGAGTTGCACAAAACTCACTCTCAACTAGCTCTCAAGATCGTCCGCGTTTCTGCGCTCAGGTGCGTATCGATAGCGTGTACAACATTCGCCCGACACAACATACATACACATACAACATTATTCCGTGTACGCACGAAATACAACACAGCAATGCACTCGACTCTGACAGCGCACAGTCTCAGATGTACACCAGCATCAGCCCATCCATCAGCGATGCGCCCCACCGAATACGATGCGAAAATCTTGCTTGCACACACGCGCTGAGTGGTGTAGTGGCAAGCACTCAGATTGCCGCCTCGCACGCGCGGACCGATTGTAACGACTCTGTGCTTAGCGCAATGCGAAAATTATGTATATCTCGGCCCGTTTGGCGAAAATCGCGTGCACACAGTAAACACACATACACGAGTAAAATGTCTGTTTACGTTTGGCGCACACGTTCAGCAGTGCGTCGTTTTAATATTTAAATTTCGCAGGGCATACGATTAAACTGTGTGTGTCGAATTCGCTGAATGCGCTGCTGCTCGCCGCCCAATGTTTGCCTTTTGGGTTCGTTTACGCACAACAGCACATGTTTTATCGCAGCGGTGCGATCTGTATGCCACCACCAGTTTTCGCTACGACGACAACGACACTACGTGATTTCCGCGACGCACCCGAATAGCAGCAACAGCAGCAGCAGCAGAACGGTCTTCACGCGACGCCCGACTTCACTAAACTGAGCACCGATGGAAAGTGCTCATATCATCGGCGTCGGTGCCGAAATGCCGAAGTGCCGACGACGTCGGTTCATTCCCGAATGAACGTCGTCGTCGGGGAGCAGCCGCGTAGTATCAGAAGCATTTTCCAATGCGAACGCGTCGCATGCAAACATTTCCCGCTCGAACCACCGCGCACACACACACTAGCACACCGCGCACACATTCTGCGATGGAGCATAAGTGGGGTAAGGTGGAGCAAGTTTTGCATCGGTCATTTTGGGCCTTTAAAATGAAGATCATATTGTGCATTTCATAGGACGTTTCCTACAAATATATTTTCCATTCCGGTAGTGCCTTGAAACAGTTATAGCCCTATATGTGATTTTGGTGTGTTTGTTACTAGGAACGATTGATCTAGACAAAATTTGAATTATTGGCTTCGAAGCCAAATTTATCTGCAAACCCGAAACTGTTTTTGTTTCACCGATAACATGAACATTACCGAGGGAATCAAGGTACATCTCTAACGAATACATGGTCGGGAAAGTTTTGCCATAATGATATTTCTTTGTTTCTAACGGTTTTGTTAGTTTGAATGAGAATAAAATTGATTGGATTGGGAATCAATCGACTGGAGGCAAAACTTATCCCCCTTTTTAAAATCGTCCAAAGAACACGCTCGCGGTTTTTGGAGTATAGCTTAAAGCCTAGATCAGTTACAGTGCAATAATTTTCAACAAATATAAAGCTAGATAAATAGTCTTCCGATTGCATTTTATTATTTCGAAATTGCCCCACCTTACCCTATACCTTTATCGTCGAATGTGCTCCTATCCACGAAATGTGCGGCGCTTCGTTTGCATTGTGCGCCCTGCCTGTATGGCGAGACCGCGCGAGTGCGTGTTGTTTACATTTCGGCATGATATTTGTGTAGACACCGACTCGAGCGCGGATTTCGATTTTACAGGTTGCGGTTGTGCGAACGCGTGCGTGCGTCGTGCTGCTCTCTGCATGTGTGCGTACACGCACGCTCGCTGATTTCATGAATATGCTAGCAGCGATTGCGAGTGTATATCGATTGTGCGTGCGCGTATGTACACAGCGGCACGCGCAACAGGAACGACAGTCGTCCAGCTCGGGTTAATTAAAAATTCACTGCCCAACATGCGACGCGCACTCGACGCGCACTCGACCACGTGTGCGCTCACGCTCACAGTGCGGAATGTTTAATTAGGTATAATAATGCATAAAGCGAACGTCGAGAGCCAGGCGGCACGGCACGTGTGTGCGATAAATAATTGGGCTAATTGTGCGACTAATCAAATAAATTTCAATCAGCTATCATTAATAGATTGAGGCAAATCAGTCAGACGCCCACAATCGGTCCCCGCCTCGCTCCAGCCCCCAGCCCGGAGAGACAAATTGTCTGCGAGCTAGAGCGGACTGAGCGCCGTCGCTCGACGCACGTCAGGTATCCCATTAGCTGGAATTACATCCCTCTGGCGTTGGAGCTCGCCGCCGCCGTCGACGTGCCGTCGCTCCGATGCTGATGCTGCGTCGAACACTCACGTGCCGCGTGCGGCGAGTGTTCCGAGTGCCGTGCCTGGCGTCACGTTTGACGGTAAATAGGGCCGCAACATGTATATACCCATACCAGGCGCAGGCTCACATACTACAGTCTCCGCGTGTGTATATGTGTGTGTGTGTGACACACACAATGACGGACTTGGCGCGGATATACCGAGATACCGCGAGACAGATTTCGCATTGAGCAACGTATGAAGCTCGCTGCCGTCCCAGGGGATGAAACTGCACACCACCTACATACACATTCATACACAACACCTGGGAAGGTCGGTTATTTACGGTTTAGTATGTTGGTGAGCTCGAATGTGTCAGTGGCTGTGTGTGTGTGTTCGTGTCGTTTCCAGTTCGCTGTGGCAGCATAACGCGTTATGGCAAACTAGGTGTGTGTAAGTGTAAGTGTATATTCTTGCTACGCGGTCCTGTTCTTTATTTATCTTTTGACAAAACGCGCGCGCGCGACTCCGCCTGCGCCAACAATCATGCGAACGTGACATATATAACAATTGCAACACCTTCGCCGTGCCAGGCGCAAATGTAACTCGATTACGTTGTATTGCTGGTTGCTGTGCACACACACACCAACAGAAGAGCGGCAAGAGCTGGCGCACATTTATGCGACATGTTGTATACAGAGCGCCTGGTCCTGGTACTCTCTGGCAGTCAAGTGCTAGTAACCATCGTCAACTGGCTTCGCTGTGTACGCAACGCTCAGACAGCTTGATTTCTGCATTGCATGCGATAAGGCGTGTGTTCATGTTCATGTTGGTCGGCTACCCGGAGTTGAACGAGTTATTGAATTAAACATATATCATCGTACACACGCACAAGCATATATCAACTTACAGTCGGCACGATGGCGTCCGTTGAAGTGCAATTAGAACATTGCATTACCACTTGTTAGTCGTTCTGGGTAGTAAAGCGTGGAACGAAGTTAATTATAACTGAATAAATAAAAATACCCGAGTCGAACGTGTTCACCGCCTGTTTTGTACGGGCCATTAAAAATCATGTTGTCCGTAATTCAATTGCCGACGTACCTTGATTGCTCGACAGGAAGTCTCGCTACCAATAGACCGAACGTCTATTATAAATTCATCGCGTGAATTATTCGCCCGACCTTGGCACTACGGCCGGTACATTCACGCCTAATTGTTGAACGCCGTGTGGACGCCGGCACACCCCACACGGGAAACACGCGATTTTTGGCACCGGACCCCACTCACATCGCATACGATGGGCCAACACCGCGAAGTGTAGCAAAACCCGACAGCAACGGGCGACAGTCCATTCGGTCCATTAATCTTATTCACACGTTGGCATGTGGTAAGTGAGAACGGCCGTTGTTTGTGGGTTTTGCCGGAGTAATTTCTCCACTGCTGGGCACCGCCAAAAAATCGTCTATCAAATCGCAATGAAAAATCCAAGCGAATTTTCCGGGCAATTTCGTAACGGTTTGACCGGAGGTATGCTCGGGCTGGATACGCAATTCGACCGCATAATCTATAGTAATTATCGCCCGTCAGTCTGGTCTGGCCGACATTAATATCAATTTAATTGGAATGCATATGAGTTCGTGTTTTATTCACAACACATCCGGATACACGCGAAATTATGCGAAATATGCGTATGCATATAAATCATGGTACACGCAATGTTACACACATTCGCTAAGGCTCGCTGGTGCAAAATCAGGAGACCATCCGGAGGCCATACCCATGCTTTTATTGTTATTAATGGCAGTGTGGGATTTACGAGAACAGCATCACCATTCCGTTTCTATTCTACCATCACAAAATAACTAATAAAAGGTTGGATTTCAATTCTATGAATCAAAACCATCACAAAATCGAATTTGAATATTGTATGGAATCTGAACATACATTTGCAATTCAATTAGTGAATATCAGCATAAAAGCTCGCTGAGCAAATTATGCCAAGCAATAACCAGAATTCATGTCACCGCGTTCAAAACACATGTAATCCATATCGGCCCTATATAAACTCTGTGCGCTGTATGTAATCCCAAACTGTGCCAACGTTTATTCGTCTGCTGTGATGTTAGTAAAATGGGTTCGGTTAGCCGCGATGTGAGGGGGTGGCTGGTTGGCGGGGTTTTGCGCGAGCAGAGTGAATTGTCAAAGGGCACATTCGTTTCGGCGTATGGATTATTTACAATTCACCCAGACACGCATGTTAGCATTTCAAAATGTCAACGTATATTTGACAAACACCCACACACACACCCGTCGTGGTATAAAATATATTGCTGTCGGTCTGGTGAGCACACCAGTTGCCACTTTATTCTGCCTCGTCCTGCTAGTGTGAGCCAAAGTGTCTGCTGCGCTGTATTGTGAATGTAATATTCAATGTCTAGTACAATGTATCCGTGGAGTAGAACAAAGTACGACTTGTGGCACAATACTATATGGTTCACTAAGTCCCGGGAAAATCGGTGTTCTGGTGCCACCACTCTCAAACCGATAACATTTTCCGGAAGTGCCATCTTTTAAAAGTGGAATAAAAAATTGACATGACATTTCATAAAGTAGTTTGGAAGTTATGCCGTTTATTGTAACACACGGTTTATCAAATACGGGTTAATGAAGCAGAGGGAATTTTGTTTCTTGATGTAGCACTGTTTTCTGAAGAAACGTGTGGTGCAGGTTCTTGCCCATCCGAAAACAAAAAACGCAATTGTTTTCCAAAACTCCGTACCTGCTATTTGTATGTATCGGTTGCTGACAAAAACATTAATAAGTCCACCAAATAGTTTCGGAAACAGAAAAGTTTGGCAACTAAAGAACCCTGATTCCCTAAAGATTTGAAAACAATGTTTAGACATATCGTGCATGCGATTTTGGGAATGCGAGAGCATTTTGCGGAGAGGGTGCCGCGATAACGCACAAACTGACAATTGTCAAAATCAATAAAATGTCGATAATTTAATGATCGGTCTATGAATTGTGGTCTAATTTACGGTTTTATCCGTATTCGGCCCTAAGTGTTTATTATCAATTTTCTAATTCAAAATGGTTTCAGGGAAAGAATGAGGCTGTATAAATCGCAAAAAATTTGGATTTTACTTTTCGAAGGTGATCTATATATTTTAGGATTGCTGGATTTTGGCTATCTGCCTTGAATGAGACTATGTAGAGGAACATAAACAGTTTTCATCAAAAAGTTCGTGTTTTTATCACTTTTCCCGGGACTTGGTGAACCATGTAGTATACACACACACACACACCAACCAGTCTCGTGTGGTAAATCCGACTGCAGCTGCCGACCAACGAACACCCCACAAACCGCCTCACCTTGACACGCTCTTTGCCACCATCGCACCACCATCGCCACCACCATCGCCACCACCTAACGCGAGCGCTCGCTCGTTCGCGTGCACTGGCTCGTGAACACACAGCAGCCAGCTGCATGCGTGCTCGTCGTGCTCAGCGAGGATGTGCGCGTCGTGCGTCGTGCGAGAGCGGCTGAATAAAGTGGAGCCGGTGGCGGGCGCGTGCGTTTGTGTGCGCAGGAGGTGATGCGACAATATTATGTTAATGTGTACGATCCATCATCAACGCGCCAGAGCCAGCTTGTTGTCACACAGGCAGGCCTTTATGTAGAAATGTGGAGGAATACCTCCGAAACGAGGCTGCGTATTCAGCATGTCCTATCCTATAGAAGCATACATTTAATATGTTGTATAACGGCGTATCCACTCAATATAACGCATATGCAGTAGAGGAACACGCGCACTCACATGGTACGCACGGTACGAACACACACTCACACACACACATTCAAACACACGCTGGTGTGTCAAAGGAGAGCGGATGCCGTCGCCCAGCGTTCGTTCGCTTGTGCAAGCTCTATGGACGGATTTCGAATATTGTATTTACACACGACGCCTCGAATTTGGCCTCTCACCATGTGAGAGCGATCAAAGCAATATTAATGAACGACCGGATGCCAGAGTGCACGTGGGCACTTGAATTCAATCGTATAACGACTTGAGTTAGGTCGGATCATAGGTTTTCCATGTTTGTAATGTGGTGAGTTCGTTGTTGTACGTTATTTTATAATGAAATCAATTGATATTGATTATTATATGTAGATATGGGTATTGTTAATTGAATCTGGAAGATTCCGGGATAGAGTGTAAATGGTTGATACTACCCTAATTTATAATAATACACCATCCTAAACTGACCATTGTTTACCGAAGTTTCTAAGCAGTTCCGACGAGAAATTCTCGTGAATACGCTGGATATACATGTACAACATATTAGATGGTTTGACATTCAGAGCCCATGACATCAGACCTTAAAACTCAACTTCACTAACAAATGCTTACAAAAATACGCGTATCTTAACCGTCTAGTCTCTAGTGCACAAGTCCACCTACAGGCGGACCTCACTCCATGGACTCCAGTTCGAACACCTTGATTTTTTCTCAAGATATTTTTATTGCTGTATAGTTGATAGAATTCTCGACAATTTGCAATCAATCTTGTTTATGTTTTTCGTTCGTTCTGCCGACGGTAGAACTTCGAAAAAGAAATTTCAGCAAAAAAGGCCTATTTAATTGTTTTTTGCCAGAAAACACGATTTTTACAAGTACAAATTACGTACTAATATTTGACGGAATGGAATATTGACAATACTAATGTTTTGAGGTGTCTCTCAGGTACAAGAAAAATCAAAAGTTAAGTTGTTCGAACTGGAGCACGATTTTGACGTTTTCGGCGTTTGTACTAGAGGGTTAAACTTATTTTGACATGACATTATGTATAAATGTCAGTACGATTTTTTAGTTCTTTGGGAGTTTGTATGGACGATTGACGATTGTCACTGTTGGGCAAAAATATCGACGGTTTTGACATCAGGGATTTCTCTTGAATGTTAAAGCCAGTATAAGTTGTAGTTGTAATATTCTTATAAGATCTTATAAGATCTCAATCTCCAAATGCTCATATCTTCGGCTACTGGGAGCATTGGCTAGAGTCCTTTTTGACGGGTATCTTTATTTTGCCCCTATAGATATGCCACTCTATGATCCGTGACGACATAATCTCCCCTTGTAAGACGAATTTGAAATTCATGTTACCTGTGACCTGAGATATTCAGGTTTTCATGTAAGTGCGTAAGTTCGCCTCGTCCTCCTCTATGATGTGCCATTTGGCCATGCAAGTTGAACCGTTTTTTCAGTAGCTTCAGTTCGATTCAACTGTTTACCTAATAAATCAATAATATATCACACTTCAACGAATCACGGCTGCATGTCGAACAAGAAAAGTATGCCATCGACGCCTCCGCGCATTCGACGAAAATAAATCGCGTTGAATATTTTAGCGCATTTCAAGTGCAGATTCATGTTGAGATAAAATTCGTTACCGCGTTCATTACGATATATGTACATCAACACATTTTGTGCAGAATCGAATGTTGATAGGGACAACGTTCGAGAGCACTCGCAAATTCTGCGTTGTCTAAATGTGTGCGATTTAAGCGCGCCGGAGTTCGGAATTTTCGCTAGTAATTAAAGTGATTACTATGTACGACCATGGCGATGAACGTGATGCTGAACACATACTAGACGCCGTTTTGCGTTCGTCTGGATGCGGGTTCGCTCGTGCGGAATAAGCACGAGTAACAGTTGCTCACACACACACACACACACACACACACACACACACACACACACACACACACCTACACACACCGCAAATAAAGACATTCGACAGGAATGCTAAACAGTCTCTTCGCAGCCACACAGCCAGACAGCCACAATGCCAACGCCACGCCACGGCACGCATCGCATCTCCTTAACGGTAGTACGAAAAGTTAAAGCCAGGCATAATTAATTAATTGTCGACACAGAACAGTACGGATCCGTCGTACCGCGTCTGTTGTTGGTCGTTGTTTGCGCGCCAAATTGCGCACGTCCGGGACAGCCGCAGTTTGCACATTTCCATGGTACGCATTTGAATGGCGCACGTCGGTGTAATTGAATCGATTGCTCCATCCAACGGCAACTGGCAGACCAAACGTACATCGTACACGACCAGACAGACAGACAAAATCGATGGAATATACCGAAAGTCCGATCGCACTGCTGACCGACTGGCCCCCAAACCACCCCGTACTCGAGTTTCGTCTACACCTTCATTAAACTAATGACCAAAGTATTAGGGAAAACAATGAATTCTCATCCTCATTCGCCGTGACAGCGCATCTACTGTCATACACTGCGTGTATAGGACGATGTGTGTGCGTATGTGTGCACCCTTCTCGGGGCGATTTAGAGCCCCGCTCGTCGGTCCGCACAACGGAGCGAAACTTTTGCCTTGCGTGCGTGCGTGCGTGCGCTTAGCTAGTGCAAAATGCCGATAAACTTTCATACTAAATCAATTCAACACGACACATTTGTTGAACAACTTTGCTCGGTGTGCAAAGCTGTGGCCGCATCGAAAACCCGTTTCAACACACACACGCTCACACATACAACGTTGACATATGCGCCGGTCGCGCTACTCATCTTTTTGGGCCCGCAGGCCTTTGTTGTGCCATGTAATTATTATTTGTGTCAACGTTTTGTGAACGTGGCACGACGCACATCATACTACATATGTGTGGCTCGCATAAAGACCGGAGCGCCGCCGCCGCCACGCACAAAGTTTGGAAAGTGTATTGTGAATATGTGTAATGGGTATCCGTTATCTTTATGTGTGTTTACTTCACTTCTATTGTTTGATCGTCGTCGCCGTCGTCGTTTTCGTTGAACGCCAGTTTGGCGAACCAAAATTATACCATACAAAATTGTATATTCAATCGTTGATATCGTGTCATATGCTCCACATGCACACAGATACTGCTAACCATAACATAACACACCCGCATCTGGTCATTGAGATAACGGCAGAATGGTCTCAATGCATTGAGCCTGTGGGAGGGAGGCAAACAGGGCGGATAATCCACAAAGCGGGCGACAGTTGCGTAGAGGCAAGGCAAATATTATCATGACAGTTCGTGTGGCCTGACTTGCTTGGGCTTGGGCTCTACCAACCATAATCTTCGCTCACTACCCAATGTAGAAAGTTTGAAATGAAACATCGCTAGTATCACGGTGATGTGTGTATGAGCGTATGTATCATTTTCGTATACGATACTATTATATGGTTTGCATAGGAACATCCTTTTAAATCCTGCGTATACATACGTGTGTATAACACAGTTGTGTAGAACTTGGCCAGGTTGGTGTATGGATTTTTCACTTTAACGAAATCAGCACACACGGACAGGCTTTCACAATCGCGAGCATACACTCACACACACGCATACACCCATAATCCCCCTCACACTTCACAGCACAAAAGGTGTAGGTATATACAGAGCACAGATCCAGCCGACAACGGGCACAGGAGTGACGCGGATTTCGCGGAAGTTTGCGATTTCACGACCGGACACGATGACAAGCGAAGGAAAACTGAGTTTGGCTGGTTTTCTGCCCATCGCTCGGCACTTCGGAAGCCCCAAAATGAACGCTCACGACGGGAATCTCTTGACTGTTCGGCAACTCCACTGGAACGATGGGGAAATGGAATGTTGGGGTGATTTGTGGGCATCGAACGTATGTGTGCTTAGGTATGTCGGAACTTTTACTCACAATCAGCCGCACGTTGCGGCTTACAGATTATTCGCATATATAATTTATGAAGAATCAATTTAAGGTTCAACTCGCCCACGAACACACGCAAGCCATCCGGTGAATTTACATACGTGAAAAAGGGAAATCAAGGCTTGGTGCTGTTCACATCGAGGCATGTACATAGGATCTTTTGTCTTCAGCAGGTGCATGACGTTTCGATTTGGGTCCAAGTTATACAAACCCTGCAGTACATTCTCAGCGAACCATTTGGATCTGGCATGGGCATGCTGTAATGGGGTATACTGATGATGGAAAGAAACCGTAAATTAAGTTAAGACAATCACAGAATATGATTCGGGAAAATTATTATATTAAATAATCTAAATGCTCTTAACGTATACATCACATGCAAACATCAATCATCATTAAGATGAATATCTCCGACAAGAGTTCCACCCCAAGATACGACGGTGTCGACATACTGCGTACACGTGTAGGACAAGCGTCAGCATTCCAAGAAGAAGAAAAAACGTGTATATGTAAATAGGACGCTCGTAATGGAGGTGGTGTGACGTCCTTTTGATTTCGCAAATCTGTTTGCCGTGTTCATTCGTTGGCACGCCGTTGCGCGTGTATGTTGATTGGCATGTAACATCTGGGCATTATGGACTCATTTATCCCGAGAACCCGCAGAAGCAGCTCGCACTATTCATATTCGCATGTAAACTTTATCCTATTTATCTCTATTTCGTGCCACGTACTGCACTGAGAGGCGCATTGCCGCAAACCGATTTGTAGCGTAAATGGTTCGTAGGAAACGGGATATTTATGTGCAGTCTGTGCGTATAATAATGCTGATGGGAAAACATAAATGTGATTCTACGGAATTCGGCTTAGTTTTGTGTTCGCGCGCACACACAAGCACACAACTCTCGGGCACACAAAGGACAAAGTTGGGCATTAGCGGACAAAGCCCGACGACGATGCCGGTATGCGATGCAAGCTGAACATTGTACATTTGTACAGTCCACACTATATCGCATAGACTTGCATATAATCATCGGAATTGTGGGCCATACTTTCGTGAATTAAACTTCAATACCAGGTGCATATCTTTATTAACTCGAAATTGGAAATAAATCTACAACGATTTCAATTTGCTTCAAGTTTGTACATTCAGAGAATATATTTGAGCCCTCATATCCGTTTCTAATGAAATGCGATTTTGATGATGTCGTTCCTCCGACTTTCTAAAGCATACATGTACAATGTTCGTAGTTCTATACACGATTCCTCGCAATAGTTCCACAACTCACATCCGTTCCAATTTGAACGCAGACACACTTGCAATATCCCATGTGGCAGATTTCAAGTGCAACAACGATGAGACAAGCTGCTGGAGTACAAAGGCTCGCGGCCACACGGATACAAATCGCTATCTAAGGTATACACAACTCGCACTTTGTGACTTTGCCAACTTCTTCGTACTCTGTATGCGTTCGCTGGATGCACACACACACAATCTATATGTAGGGTAGGCTGGGGCAAGTTTTGTGGAGGTCAGGTTTGCATCGGTCTTTTTATGCCTATAAAATGAGGATATTCGACTGAATGTTGGATATTGTGCGCATTTCATGGGACGCTTTCTACCGATATAGATTCCGTTCCGGTAGTGCCTTGAATACAAAAGTTATAGCCCTATATAATGTTTGGTGTGTTTTCTACTTCAAAGAAGAAACTTCAAAGAAATACATGTACTGTCATCTGTGATATATACATTTTTCATAAGAACTTTTTATCGCTATCTATAGCACAAGCGATAGCGATAGATATTGTTTTAAATCGTCATAAAAACATGCTCTCGGTTTTTGAAGTATACCTTGCACCATAGATCTGATACAGAGCAATAATTTTTAGCAAAAATATAGCCAGATAAATGGTATTTCGATTACATTTTTCCATTTCTAAATTGATTCTAAATTACAGATGGTGGAGCTCGTCAAACTGTTTTGGAAAAACTTGCCCCACCTTACCCTTCGATGTAGTATATCCGTATTTGAGTAAGAAAGTCAACTTCGTCGTCATCACGTCTGCGTCGTCAACGCCGGAAAACAAGATAAACTGCTCCATGTGCGCACGCAACACCGATGTAAAATGGAATCACAACGACGCTGGCAAGCCGCACAAGACGCACACGCGCAACTCTTGGCTCAAAGTCACCGGCGACGAGTCAGCTCAACGTGACAGCAGCAGCATCGGAGGCGCACCCAACAACAGGACGTGCGGTAATGTGAATGTGTCTAAATGCAAAGCTGCTGCCTGCCTGAGCCACCCGCCCGCCCGAGGAATTATGTCGGGGGCATGTGGCAAGTGCGAATTGTGTATTAATATCGTATGCAACGAACTGCGGTGACGGAGCTGTAAAGCACACCATCCGACATCCGACAAGCGACAAGCTCGCTGCTTGTCGTCGCATGTCAATGATAGTTGATGCATACATATTGGCGATCTAAAGGTTGAAGCGCAAATGTCTTGTAAAACTGTGCGCTTGAAATATTTCAGTTTGGGGGGCAAATAAACTGTATTTAAAATAATATCACGTTCTACGTGCCCACGACGACGACAAAACCACTATACCCGGAAAAGCTCTGGGCGCAAAATGTAGGCGGCAAGCAACGACCGCGTCGGCATTTCGACGACGTCGCTGCGGCGGTCTCATTTGTTTTCGTTTTTATTATCATCATCATTACGAGTTGTGTATAAATGTATAAAGTCAAAACACGCATACACACGCTTATATACGCTATCTGTTGTGTAGTATATGCTTGGCCTAGCTCGCACTAGCTGGTTTTTGTAGCTTCGAGTATATAATACATTTGCGATTGGCCTCTGTGTTGGATGTCCGTTGACTTGTCCGTTGGTCCAATTCGCCTAGAATCAGTACCAGCGCATCTTCACCACATAGGGTTGCGGATTTCGCAGTGGCACGATGAACGCTCGATACGCATCTTGTGGTTGCAATGCCACTGCACTGTGTCAATTCGCCGAGCATCGATATCGCGAATGAAGCCAGACTTCGAGGTGCGCTCTGGTGGCACGCAGAACTCTGATTACTCGTGTCCAGCGTGAATGTGTGTGATCATCTAACATCTATTGAATTATATACACAACACAACAATATTACGCCAAGTGATAACGCAACACGCACACACGCGATCACCTTTATCGCGCTTCACGCAACGCGCATTGCGCATGTGTGTACTACTCAATATATTTCACACACACATATGTGATGGGCCTACGACGGCCCATATCAAAACACCACTCGTCGCTGTTGTGTCGTCGTCGTCGTCGTCGATCCGATATCGCGGCGACCAGCACTGCTCATTATACCCAAACAGTTTGCTGGCGCGGTGCTCGGCGTGCGCGCGAACTGACGGCTGCTTTCAGTCTAGCGCCAAGTCTCACCGGGAGTGGACGCAACAATCAACAACTGTTGTCGCGTGTTTGTACTATATTTACCAGATCGATTAAGTCGCGCGCGCGTGTTGATCGTTTGCTACCCACACACACCGACAGACCTCGATTCGGAAAACCAACACACTTGAAACCACGACGGTCGGTATATTGTTGTGAGCGTGAACGTGGATTTGAAAAGCCATCACACCACTACCACCATCAACATTCAACACGTGTTCACAGCGTGTGTGTCTGTGGTGCGCGATCGTGTGCGAACGCGTGAGTGTGTGTGTCGCGTCGGCCAGCGCAGACAATCGCGACTTTCGTCAACCAACGGCAGCAGCAGTAGTCCGTGTTTACGTTTTTATAACTTTTACGCTGCGCTAGACGCGTAGACGATAACGTGTGTGCATTCTCAGTCGAGAGTGTTTCGGGTGGTTTATTTACAAACATAAATGCGCGTGTGTTGCGTTAGATTCGTGTGAGATCGTGCGATCGTACGAAAACCTGCGATTCAAGTTGAACGGGTATCATTTCGACTAGCGGCTGATCGCTCGCGTGTTCCGAGCTATTGCCTATAGAGCACAGACACACATGTGCTTACACACACTCACACACACACAAACAAAGTGATTATATTCGACATAATCAACCAATTCGTATAGCACGCGAACGAAAAGTGGACCAAGCATCAAGATCGCAGCTAACGATTTGACGGGCACAACGGCGAGCTGATACTAAAGTGTCTACTCTACAGTATAAATACCGAAACCTGCTCGGCGCACACAAAGACGGAATTGTTAAAAATAGTGCCAGTGTCGATATATCACCATCACATCTCTGGCGCCACTAGCCGCAATTTAAGAAACGATCCGTCTGGGGGAAAACTCACAACCCGCGCAATACACACATTTTCCTCAACTGCGACCGTACCGCGTAGTTTAAAACGAATAGAGTCGTTCAACTGAAACTACGACGCCGAGTCGCAATTGTGTCCCGCCTCAACGTGTTGAGACAGCAAGTAAGTGATTCATAAACACAGTTGATATGAACCGTTTCGAGTGAGCGAATGCGAGTGGTGCGTGTCTGTTGGATTCCGTCTTCGTCGTGTGTGCGATGCATTTTCCACATACGCGCGTACACACCCCGAACAATAAAACACAAACACATGCACATGCACGCGCTGCCAGGATGATGGACACGGAATGCAATCATTGTAAACTGAATAGTTCGTGATGTGATACCCACACACACACATACATGTCTGTGTGCTGCAGCGCGGCGATAATATAAATATTCCATGCTCAGAGCACACACACACACACACACGCATCGGCGCACAGGCTCTGCAGTAATCCGAGCAATGCTCCGATTAGTTGTCGCTATATATTCCGAACGGCAAAGGGCACGACAGCAGCACCAGCGCACCAGCCACGATAATGTTGTGACTCGAGGTTGGCTGGGGCTGGGCTGTGCTGTCTTGATGTAACGACAACGACGACGTCGTCGCAGACGAAACCATCCGAATGTGCGCCGCAGTGAATCAGTTACAAATGGGCTGTTCGGTTGCGTCGCATTCAGTTTCGCATTAGCCAAAACGGGATGATTGATGTCGCCAATTTTGGTGCGACGATGTCGTCCAATCAATGATTCATATCTCTTTAATTATAATAATTAATCAACTACTATAACATAGAGTATTCGTCCAATTAGTACCTGCGGCCCGGCAACATGGTGTGTTCGGTTTCGGTTCGAATGTGTGAGTGCGTGCGTATGTGCAGACGCCAGCATAATTACACCGGCGAAAAATTACCCGAACAGACGAACGAACCATGATGCCGGTGGTTGCTGGTGGATGGATCAATGACCCCCTGTCATGTTCTAATATAACGCGGGCACTTTATCGCCGCCGCGCGCACATGTGTCGCTGAGCGGAGCGCGTATATTTAGCCCAAAACGTGATACACGTGCGAGCCAATAAAATGTGTATATTACGCGTGAGACATGGATCACATTTGCGATAGTAGTGTGCGATGGGTTGCTGGGCGAGCGAAAGTTTTTCCGGGCTGCGGAAAATCGTCGGCGGCGAGACACTGACGTCGCGAATTGTGAATATAATTACTGATATACTACCTTACGTCATAATAGAACATACACATAGGAAATTGCATTAATCGTGTTCGCATATATATTCAGTAACACCCACACAAATTGTAATGGTGCAGTTATATCATTCTATAGTATTTGAGAAACTTTTCAGCAGCGGAAAAGTCTTACCTGTGGCTAAGAGCGCCGTAAAAGGACCGGTCAAAACTGCATTATTACAATTTGGGTAGGTGTCCCTGGATATATGGGCCAACACGATGATTGCAGATTTCTAGGTGTATGTACTATTATGACGTAGATTAGTACGATAGTATAGAACACGATGAGTGAGTGTGAGTGCGCTTATCAGCGTTATTGTCGTTGCTCTGGCTCTGGAGACTGTGTGGCCCAGTAATTGTTATCGCCGAGACAGTGTGTGCGCCGGTGTGCGTGCGTTTGTGTGTGTGTGTGATGTGCACGAAGTCAATACACGATAAACACGCTCACCCGCTGTGCCCCGCAAGCACACACACGTGGCCGTGGTGCTCAGACTGGGCGCTGGCGGTCTGGACTGTGATGTGCGACAGACTCGCGCATTCAACGCGACGCATCGAAATGGTGCACACATCCCATTCGCTTGTGCTACAAGTCGACTCGTCTTGTGCCGCCCAGAGCCCAGAGCTGTGAGCAAACAAACCGACGACAATCTTCGTGAGGCAAGATAGTGTGAACAGTGTTGTCGAGACACAGAGCGACTGACTCTATTTGTTCTAGTACAAACCGCCAATCGTTCGACGATCATCCGGACATTAAATTTCAACGCCTCTCTGCTGTAATTTTCCAGACCGCCATTGATCAACCAACTGAATGAGCAGGTGCGAGGCAAGTCGCCACCAGAACATAGGCCGAAGTAGCAGTAAGCATCAGCAGCATGGATCAACTGGAGGCGCAACGTGAACCGCTGCGCGGCGGCGGCGTCAACGCCGACCTGTCCGCCTACAAGGCGCCCAACTGCAACATCAACGAGTGGCGCAAAACGAAGACGCTGGAGGGACCGAAGCGGGCGATACGACTGTGCCTGTTGGGTCTGATTTTGCCTGGTCTCCTGATTTTCGTGCCCCTATACCTGAAGTGAGTGTTGCATATAGCGAATATGGCGAATTGTTCACGTTGAGCACTAGAGTGGATCATTATTTAACACCTAAAATTCGATTGTGTTTATACAGGGTGCGCCATATTTGATGGAGCTATGAGAACATCGATTAACTTTGATATTTTTCAGCCGATTTTCATTGTTTTTCTTATTTTTATTTAGTCTATTAAAATTTTTTGGGACTAGTTTTTGGATACACCATCCCAACACCCCTACTCAATTCATCGTGTGTTTTTCAGTTTTATTGACATTTATTTATCTCCAATTTCATTGATTGATTGAGTAAAATGTTGTTCAGTAGGTGTATTGGGAGATCGTCAATATGACTTGTATTTGAAACATGTTGTAAAAAATAACTGGTTCAAGTGCTCAGATCGAAGTGTTTCAAATAACCCTAAAATGACGTATTTTCAAGAGGCCGCCTGGACCCCTCTAGACTCGTTGTTAAATGATTATTTTGAATACAAATTGTACGCCAGTATGCCTCAGACTATAGACGAGCTCTAGGCAAAAAAAACATGCAGAATTTACATATTCTGGAATTTATCAAAAGAATTGTACAGGTCAAAATACAATTAAAATATTTTGTCTGTGAAAATCGGTTGATTGGTTCGAAAGTTATTTAATGCTCTTATATCTCCATCAAATATGGAGACACTTGTATAAAGATTAATAAATTAAGTTAACCAGAAAAATTACCGTATTAAAACGTAAAGATCCAGTGCAAGATGTTTTTCTATGTTGTATTTATTTCAGTGTAAACTTCGTGTAATATAAAGCTCATTCCACAAAATTACACGATCCCAGCTCATTCGAATATCTGAAACAAACAGTGATGTCCTGTCCTTCTGAGCACACAGCACATTCATTGTAATATCGATTTATTAAATGCAATCACTATTCACATTTCCACCTAGGCATCGCGTTTACGACTATCAGGTGTATCCGATCGGAATGTCGGACATGCGACTGATCGACAATCGAGTGTCGACTACATGGTGCCAGGTACGTTTAGCAGTAGCACACCCGTTTCGGGGAAATACTAATATTAATTACCTGGCAAAAAATTCGCAACACGCTTATATTTATCGTTCGCGTCGAAAATAGCAGCACTTTCACACATTATCTCTATTCATTATCTCTGATAGCTAGCCATTCACTAACACACACACTCCTTCTTGTGAACACTCTCATACTCTCCACATAGCGACAACTGGTCAAATCCAATGCCACATTCAATGCGTTCCTCATGTCCGGAGCGCCGGCGGTCGCACCGGAGCGCAGCACCGTCTCGATGACGCGCCACCTGACGCTCAGCGACGACATGAAGGAGTACTGGGGCTTCTATCTGCTGAAGGACTCCAAAGTCACCGTGTCCACGTGTGTCAGGTGAGTTTCTGCGAACAATCCCGCCGAATGACGCCGCATGTGACCGACCAACGTCGTTGTCGTGGTCGTCATGGGGCGGCAGCCATATAAAACATTATCAGCGCGCCAAGGGAACGGGTTCATTGCTGGCGCAGATGGACGTGTGTGTGTGTGTGTGCGTGTGTCTGAATGTTTGATGACCAATTCGCCAAAGCGTATGGCGGTTTACGATCACGGCACGATATTAGAATTATTACCGGGATTGGGGTGTGCACTTGATGTGGCACGCGCACGTTGGCGAACACGAGCGAAGGCGAAGACAACGGCGACGAAGACGACGTTAAAGATCTAAACGACGAGATAGTTTCGACAGCTTGGAGCGCGCTCAGTTTTTATGGTCGCGAAATTTAATTACAAGTTGTTGTCGTCGTCGCCGTCGTCGGTGTGGTATCAGAGAGCGTGCTCATATCATTGTGGCAAAGATAGTACGACAGCAATATACACATACAGCGCAGATAACGCGTGTGTGTGTCAGGCACTGGGCCCAATTGATTAAATAGTGATTTGGCAGTGTTTGTGTGCTTGCGCGTGCGAGCGAGCCTTTTGTTAGTTCGAATTCGATCGAAATGATTTGCGACCAAACGACGGTATGAGAGAACTAATCGGAAATTCCCACGTTATTATTGCTCGATTTTTATTCCGATGTGCTTATCATTCAGTGTTCTACTATTCGGAGTTGACAAGATGTAAAACGATTTATAAATACAGAGAGTGGGGATCGTGCTGACAGCATATCAATCCACGATAATGTTATTCATACGTATCGAATGGTTTTTCTGACAACATTCAGATGGCCGGGTGCTTCACTTATTCTGATTCGAGGCCATCGACATCTGCACGAGTGCGCCTACATCGGAGATGATTCGTCCGAAGAGTTGCAGGAGCTGATGGACATCGTGGCTGAGGGTGGAACGATAGCGATTGTGAGTACATACATAGATACTTAACTGAGAACTTGAAGTAATATTCGAGTGTCGAGCAAATTTAATGCGAGATAATATTATATGAAGATTAGTATTAGTAAGTACTTTAGCTCTTACATTTGAAACATACATATATGTACACGAAATTGTGCTTCTTTCACGTGTTGTAGGACAAGTTAGAGTTACACACCAATTTTAATGATGCAGTTTTGTTCATCATATTTCTATTGTATACGAACAAATCGATATAATTCGTTTAGAGCTACCAGAGAAGACCGATTTTTCTATATAACAATGAAGACATTTTTTTAAGGCAATTTTTTCCATTGAAAACGATTTGTACGTGTTTATAAAGACGCTCAAATGTGCGCGGAACGGACTTCGCTGGTGCGCAGCCGCTAGTAATTCAGTATTGAAGAAGAAATGCTCGTATTTTACGATCTTTCAACAAAACTGCATTGTTTGAATTTTTTAATACGATAGTTAGATGTTCGACAATTTCTCCATATTGGAATTGAGAGGACTTTCAAAGCACGTTCCCAGCCACTAGCGAGACTTTCCATCAACGATTTTATCGAATATTATAGATGAATGCTTATTGAACAAAACTGCATCATTACAATGTTTGTGTTACTCTTACTTGTCCTTCAGAACGTTGAACACTTTCGTGTATGTTAATGGGCTAGGGAAGTAGAATTAAAACTTTCATATGAAACAGCTGTTGAACTGATGATTTTCCTCCGAACATTAAAGTAACCAGTCCCATCACACCCCACCCATTCCAGCCGAAGAACGTCTCCGAGCAAGAAGACAGCAGCAGCCCGACGAATCGCATCAATCTGCTCACCAAACACCGGCCCGAGGTCAGCTTCCACGACCCGCGCTTCGATCCGAAGCTCAAGCCGAACCCCGGCCAGTACGTCTTCAAGACGCACGACAGTGAGACGGAGGAGGAAATCGCCAACACCAAGCAGATGCGCGACCTGCTCAGTGAGCTCGCCTTCAAGGCGAACCGGGCGCAAAAGTCGCGCGACAACATGCCCGAGCAGGAGCGCGCCGAGCGCTTTGCGCAGCTGAAACTGGAACTGCTGCGGCTGCAGCAGAACGCCGGCGGTCATCCGCACGTGAAGCGCGTGCCCGCGTTCGGGGCGAACGAGAGCGACCGGATTCTGTTCGAGAACAGCGCCGAGGAGTTCAACGCAACGGTGCGCAAGATCTCGTCGAAGGAGCTGATGGAGGGGGTGCTGCGCAAACTGAAGGTGTTGGGTTCGAAGGGCGAGCGGGTGCTGGACATGCTGCAGAAGGTGGACAAGAGCAAGCTGCTGGCGGACGATAGCAATGCGACGGAATCGTCGAGTGCCAGTGCCAGTTCGACGACGACGACCAGTGAGGAATCGGAGACGGCAACGGAAACACGAGACGAGAAACTTTTGCGTCAGAAACGGGATTTGATTGTGAAAACCATTCTGACTGAGGATTTGAATTCGGACGACGATGAGAAGGAGAATCTGGGCATCGAGGAGGTGAGATCGTTATACTGTATTTTAGTAGTGTGTTTCTTCAATTACCGTAGTATACATTTAAACGTTGAAGCAAGGAGACACGAGAACGACCTGAATAATATTTATTATTTGTCGTCTGAGTGGTGCAGTGGTAGAGTGCTTGCCTCACGAGCGGAAGGTCTCGGGTTCGAGAACCGGTATTGGGTGGAGGTTTTTTCTCACGATGATCCAAAAGAAGGATGTTAAATGTTGCCTATGGTTACTCTTTGGAGCGCTATACTGATCACATGGCAAGGCGATAACTGCTAAACGACGCATTGTATTGAAAAACTGTTTTCTTTTTTAGAATACTCTTTTTAATACTTCAATAAATCGCATTACGAAATTAAAATTTTCAATCGTCGATACCCCGTGTTTTATAAAAAATGAATGTTTAGCGAGAAATAACTCATGAATGCGAATCAAATTTGAATATGCCATTAAGACTATTACGACACTTATAACGCATTTGAGAGTATAATCACAATTTCAAGCAAATTTAACACTTATTGTGGCTGTTATGACAAACTTTCGTTCACACTACATGCCGTGAACGGTTCAACATTTTTTGTGTTTGTAAATTCGTTTTTAAATGCGCGGTAATGTCCTACATCATACGATATCATATAACTGTGTTTCATTGTTTTAGACCACAGCTATTGGAAAAAATCATTTTTTTCGCCCAATTTTGCAAGGCCCTAGCTTCCAATAAAACAGGAAAAATGGGGCTGAGGCGTTACGTGTTAACTGGATTTCTCCAATATTATGAAAGCAATCGCCGATTTTTGGAGAATTAGTACGATTTCTTTCATGCGTCAAAATATCCCTTTTGCTGAATATATCCTATATCATTTGAGGTCTGCAAACAGAAAATAGTCGATGCGGTATTCGTATCTGGTTATCACATCACCGAAGATGGAGACGCAATTCATAGCACTTTACTTTGATTTTTGAATTCATGTTGACCGTTCTTCGGCCATTTTCTTCATACTCCATTTCTGAAGGCTTTCTATTTTGAGTAAGTCAATGAAGAATACTCCTCTCAAGACCGGAAATATAGACACCATTCGGCTCTCTCGTTACTTTATTCTTTGAAAATGCTTTATCGCTCTTTCTCCACTTGGATGACTCACGATTTAACTTCGGATTGTCGTTATGGATACATGTTTCAAGTTTCAACCATGGTTACAATTATTTTTGTTAATCAGCTTTGTCACGTTAAATTATCTCTAAACCTTGTCCTGAAATATCACTAAATTTCTATTATGATCGAATTTAAGCTTTTGCGGAAATTATTTAGCATAGATCTTTCATATTCCCAAAAACTTTTGCTCGATATATCAAACAAATTTTGTGCAGGGTGCGCCATATTTGATGGAGTTATGAGATCATCGAATAACTATTGAATATTGAACCAATCCACCGATTTTTATTAACAAAATATTGTAATTTAGTTTGGACCTATATAATTTGTTTAGATATATTTTTGAATATATTATTCATCAAATGGCCATAAAAAAACTCAAAAATGCACGATGATTTGCAGACTATTTCGCTAAGGCACGAAATGAGTAGCGGTGATGAGATGCTGTATTCAAAAACTAGTCCCATACAATTTGTTAGACTTGATTAAAATACAAAAAATAATTTATCAAAATCGTCTAAAAATGTCAAAGTTATTCGATGATCTCATTGCTCCATCATCACCCTGTATATATCTGCAATATCTAGCTGCCACGTAGATGTAATTCTGCCAAACACACAGATTGAATGTTTTCGAATATTCACAATAAAAATGTCTGCCTCGTTCTCCCGTCCTCCACGCCACGCAGCATTCGTGTGGTCTTCAAATGGCTGATGCGCGCCTTCAGCGGTCATCTGCCGCCCGAGGAGCTACTCATCCTGTGGGATCTGGTGCTCGGTTTCGACAGCCTGGAGATCATTCCGCTGCTGGCGATCGTCATTCTAAGCTTTCGGCGCGAGAGTCTGCTGCAGGTGGACACGATGGAGAGCATCGAAGCGGTGCTGGCCGATCTGTCGTCGATACAGGTGCTGCCGCTGATCCAGCTGGCCCTGTCCAAAGAGTGAACAAATGCACGCTCCACACTCCGCAACATACACTCGCGTGCACGTATGCGAAAGTGCTCTAGTGGTGGGCATTTTTCCCGTAGGTAAATTTGGTATATATTCTGTTGGATCTGTGTATTTAGTTGATTTATAAATAGGGAAAATATACATACGGTTAAAACAACGAACGAACGAACAGAAAACTGAAAGTTCTACACAAAATAGACGAATATACCACCGTCTGCAAGGCGTCCCTGATATCAATGTCAAAGTGTTCATCTTAGGCGAAATTTAACGTGCAAATAATTCCACTTGTTCCGGAATAGGTCCTAGTGTGATCGCTTGATTGGGTAAATATATAGTTTACGGAGGATTTAGCACGGACAGCCATCTGCAGACAACAGACATTCGGTTGCGGAACGAAATCACGTGTACGATGTGCGTTGATTCGCCATATCGTTGGCACTGCGAGGAGAGAGCGAAAAGAACGGAACTCAATTGACCGCACAGCCGACATCTACGCCAAAGCGAAACAAATGAGACTTACGCTTTGCTTTGCAAGATCTGAATGAACAGCAGAATGAGGGCCAGAATCAAGCAACTGCTGCCGACCGCCATGTACGCGATGCCCAGGAATGGATTTTTGCCGCCCATCCACGAGGTTGTCGACAGGATCATCAGCTTCCTGCCCTTGAACGTCGACACCGGATAGGCTGGAAAGTCGAACGAAACTATTGTATTGCACGGAATCGCAGTTGTGTATTCGTGAACTCTTTCGAATGATGATGATTTGTGCACAATGGAATTAACATTCCATTTGACATTTGAGTATACGTATATTGTTCTAAGTCGATCCTGTAGAAAGTGTTGTCCTATAAACATAAACCGTTGGCGAAACACTGATTTTTTGTATAGAGTGTGGCTTTTGCTTTTCAGGGACATCAGTAAAGGCTCTACCATTAGAGGAGCTGAGAGTGACTGAGATAAGGCACAAGAATCGTGAAGAGAAGAGTAAGTGAGTGACTGTATATAAGTGTAAAAAATTACAAAAATTACGCGCCGGCTTAGGGAGGACGATCCTCCCCACTTCACCACTACTCACCGTATTGAATTTCCAGCCTGTACTTGCCCTTGGACATGCCTTGCTCGTAGAACCGCTTCGAGTGGTCCAGCCGACGGTACAGCTTCCTAAACTCCGGCAGCGTCGCCGTGCGCATCCACACGATCAGATCCTCGTTCTGGAATCCATTGTTTTCCGCGTCGTCGTCGTCCATCTCCCACAAATCCCGCTGCCATCCGATCGGCCTCGCGTAAGGCCTCAGAATCTCCTTCAGCGTGGTCTTCTTCGCATGGCTGCCAGATATTGATAAACGGAAAATATAATATAGAGAATATGTTTTCAATGCGTGGAACCCAAGACCTATTATAGTATGTTCTATTGTTTTGCTGAGTTCACGTGTAATTTGTCGTCAAGAATAATAATACTAACATGGTTTAAAAATTATGTCCGATTTTTATGTTAGACTTGACTACTTGACTCTCTTTTCTACGTGAACCGAAGTTTCACTCGGGTGAAGTTTCACGATTAAATCTAATGCCAATCCCTTTCTTACGTTACTCGGGTTGAGTTTTACGATAACATCTAGTGCCATTCCTTTTCTTACGTAAACTGGAAATCTACTCGGGTGGAGTTTTACGATAGAATCTAGTGCTGAACTCTTTGTCAGGTATCAGGTATCCCGTAGTTTTACTTCAGTGAGTTCCACGTGATTTTTAATTCGAGGTTCTTGTCTCAAGTTAATATTTTCAGAACTTATTTTCAAAAAAGGACGTTTGTCTGTTTGAATGTGAACATATATTGGTCTATCACGATCGCTGTCAACGCGACAAACGCATCCATCCATCGACAAGATAACTGTAATAGATGAGAATATATTCTTCTATGTTATTGTTATCATAATTTAGATTTATGCTTGAAGTGCAGCTTTAGTTTGATTTCTAATTATAACAGTCAGTCCGGAAATTCCGTGTCGTTTGGAAGTAGAACACATCTTTTAGATGAAATTATTTGTGAACAAACAACATTAGCTATTGAAGGACGATACTATGAATTTTGCGATCTTCCAACTTTTCGATGTCCTTCGTATAGAACGATTTCATTTTTGCCTCAAAATGTAACTTCAAGTAACTT
>JANTBZ010058106.1:0-24057 GCA_024741255.1 Exechia fusca | reverse complement strand
TCGTGTGGAGAAAAACCCAAAAACTTTTTCTCACTCCCGAGATTTGAACCCAGGACCTCCCGCTCGTGAGGCAAGCAATCTATCACCTGCACCACTCAGACGACGCACATTAGTAGTGTAGATGCCTCTTAAATCGGACACTTTTCACCCGATAAAGTCATATTTTCCAATCGATTATCAAAAACAAAAAACATTTTAGTTATCCAATTTCCATCCCTGTATTTTACCAATATTTCGATTGCATTTGATCATTTCGAAACTGATTCCAAATTACAGACGTGGTAGTTCGACAAACTTGTTTGGCAAAACTGGCCCAACCTTACCCTACTCTGCTAATGCCCCATCAATCGGAAACTTTTTTCGAGCGCCTGCGTAACTCGAAATTCGACATATTTTGGAAACATTAAAATTATATAAACAAGATCATGTATTGTTCTTCAAGTTTTAAAGCAAATTCATTACTTTGTAGACAACAATCTTATTAGAAAGTTATCAATGTTTACCGAGATGAACAACTGCATGGTATAACTCAGTAACAAATCACAGGATATACGAAGCATGTGTTAAGCATGTTTCAAGTGCACAAAGTGTCCGATTGAAGGAGCATGCGTCTTGTTCCACGAAAACCGAAGTATCTCAAGGAAAAATATCATTTGGACAAATCAAAAACTATATTAGTGTTGTGCATTCATTTCCCTACAGTTAAAGCTGAGAATTAAAATACCATACAACACATTTCCTAGTTTAACAAAAATATATTATACCATTGCTAGTATACCGACTAGAAGCATTAGTCAAAACGATGTTCCAATACAAAATGGACGACGCGATGGTAGAATGGGCAGCGTAGTCGGGTTTTGGAATCACAAATTGGTGGTTCGAATCTCCGAAACGACACCTCAAATTTATCAAACAGGAAACTGTGTAATAAGCAATAAACAATAAGTTATCGAAGCGCAGAGTGGAAAAAACACAAATCACTCTGCCCGTGTGCGAGCAGACACGTAAATGTTGGCTTGACAGTTACACTCTTTCAGTGAAGCGCTGAGCGCTGATTTCGTTCTACTAAAAGCTCCTGTTTGAGTGAAAACTGCCCTGTTGATATACTGGTGCCTGTAAAAAGCTTCGTATTTTAAATACAGCCGCCCAACACCTCTTAATGGGGTAAATTGATGTAGATGATGATGAATTCGAACGTCAATTGTTCCATATATCGAAAAATCTGTCTTTTTAGGGCGCGCTTAGTCAGAGGTGAGACTGTACAGCAGCAGTTTTCTCTCGTATGCAATACATCGAGGCTCATTACACAAACCAGCAACATTACAATTTGTGTTTGTGAACTTGAACTAATTGAATAACAAAAAAGAAGCAATTTTAACGGGTGTACGCACTACAAGCGTGTGGGGTAGTAGTGTCCATTAATATAAAACAAAAATGTTCAATTGTTCTAACGTAGCCCCGCTTAAGATGAGAAAACCAGTTTGGTCTGGTTTAGATTTCATACTGCGATGACATCAGATATTTAGTAATTCTTCCCTTTTATCAAACTATAACATTTTATACTAATAGAGAAATCCACGCGGAACATCAATTTTTGAATAAGCATGTATTTAACAGAGCCTGAATATCGTCAGGTCGAAGTTTCATCCATTTGGGACCCAATTTGGACCCAATGTTGGTTATTCAACATACATTTTCTTATTCTCGGAATGCATATTATGTTTCATAAAAGCCTACGCTTTGAACTTCTCGGCCATTCCTCGTACACTGGCTGATAATAAGTCCACAGCTGCGCATTCTGAAACGGTATTCAAGCACGTCACGACCCCGCGACGTCACACACTGCCGCATAGAGCGAATGCTCTGCGCCTGCGGTGTGCTGCTGCATACGCACGCACCAACACGCATATCATTCGTCCGCCGAGCCTTGCACGGTGTGCATCACGAAAATACACAATTACACTCTCGCTGCTGGTGCTCATGCATGCATCCACGCGTTGCGAGAACACCGCGACTGAGTCGAGATAGTGCTTCGGTTCGCCAAAAACGCCCCCACAGTGACATTTCTCGCCCAACATCATCGCTGCGCTTGCGCTGCTGCTGCTGCTGCTGCGCGCGTTCGCTCTCCAGCCGCGCCCTTTGAGCGCGCCCGCGCGCGCGTTCGCTCAGACCGAGATAGTGGCAGTCGCCGCCAGTCGCCCGTTCAATGCGAGTGCGGATATCGCGCCCGACGGTCACACACGGTCGCAGACACGGACACGGTTCGGTGTTTAACGTATAATACAAAATAATCGCAACGGCACGTGCAAAACTCCGAGTTGCGATTGTTGAGTGTGTTCAGTGCAGTGCAGTGCAGTGAGTGGAAAGTGGAGTTTATGTGCATTTTTTTGTGGATTATTTCGAGCAATTCAGTGAACACAGAGCACAGTGCCGTTGCCATATCGCGAACCACATGCACGCGCCCGATAAACAGCTGGATGGGATGACAATACCGTGAATTATTGCGTGGTCATTTGGGTTTATTGTCGTCGACGCGGCAATACCCAATCGTCGGTATCATTGCTCGACAGCGACAGCAGCAGCAGCAGCATCAGAGCTCACGACACGGCAATTACGGAGACACATCGCACCGCAGCCGCTGCACACACGTGAAAGAATGTGCTATTGTGGCAAATTGAATTACTGCCATATGGTAAGCGCGAGCTTTGCTCACATCGCTGTCAGTTGCGGAGCCCAGCTGAATCAGCCGCCGCCGACGCCGACGCCACCGATGCCGAACGCACGCATTTTTGCGGGCGGTTTTTCGGTGGGTGGCAGGATGGCTGGTTCTGGTGGTATCGGTGTTTGTGTGTGTGAGTGTGTGTGTGTGTGTGTGAGTGTGCTCAGACGCAGTCTGAAACGTATCGATTTCTGCTGGTGGCGCTTGGCAGCATGTGTATATGAGCATTGTATGTGTGTGTGTGTGTGTTTGAATGCCGAAGCGCGTGGGTCGCTTGCGAATGGCAAGTATGCAAAAGACAAATTTTACGCATTCGCTCGCTGACGTCATAGCCCCGCTATAGCGACGAACTCTGCCGGCCGCATTTGCGTCGGCTGATTTATGCCATATGTTTGGGGGCACTCTAATTATTATTTCGGAGTAATAGTTTATTGCGAACAAATGGTTGGTGAACTACCTACGTTTAGTAATACTTGTAATTTGGAATGAATGAATTGCACGGGACCTCGTACTCAGGCCTATTGTGGGAGCTTTCAAGTGACGAAACTATGACGTCAACCCTTCTTCAATGCGCGCCGTCAGCCAAAGCATGTCGTGATTTCACACTGCTCGCAAATGGGTAGCTTCTATGCCATTCACGGTAATTAACAGCCTTTAGCGCCGACGCCTAATTGCTACCGGCTACGGTGGATGTTTAAACGGACTGAAGTGAAGTGGAAAGCGACAGAACTCTTCGTGTGCAAGGAAGGTGCTCGTCCAGAAACATATTGCAATTGTGTTTAGTTCCGTGTACGTCCGGAGACAGTATATTTGGAAAGCATATTCTTTTATTGTATTAGAATATATTTCATCACACTGCTATGCTTGAATTGTGCTAAAATCATTTCGCGTAATTGCCTACTTTCCGGTTCGGATACATATTGCATTCAAAGGAGAGAATAATGCGGCATACAATGCCTTTGCATGCTTTTGCATGTTACACATTTCGGAGAATGAATGCGGCCGTGCGACGGGTTTCGTGCCATGACATTGCGGTTCCGTATAATCTCTTTGCGCTACTCTTGTGCTATTGCCGTTGAGCGTGGACATTTCCATGTTGGAGCGAATGCATGATGTATGATAAATTATCATCCGTATTCGCTCTAATCGAAAACGTTGCGGCCAAACTCGGGTTTACATGTTACAAATTATTCCAAACAACATCGTAACATCACGTGTAGTATATTTGCGACGATGATTTGTGCGATGGCACGTTTAGCTTAATATAATGCGTTCGCTCTGGTTTGCTAGACTTGTTTTTTGTGTAATTATATATGTATTTTCTTCACAAGTGCTCTGCGTCACTGCGCTCAGAGTCGACTACATTGTATTCTCGTGTGCATAGTTTCTGAAAGCCTATTGTTGTGCGGCGCGCAACTCTGAACACGACCCGAAAATGCTGATAAGTACAATCGCGACGTCGTTCCGTTAAAAGCCGCAAATAGTTCGACACAATTCAAACATACAGCGAGTGTCTGTTTGCGTGGTCTATATGATAATGAATTCACATTGCTCGCAATTTACAGAACTGTAGCAATATTCTCGCATATTAATATCAACGTCAATTCGGTCCTGATCTGACTCTGTGGTTTTTTGTTGTTATTTTTGTTGCAGTACGGCCAACGAGTGCCCACCGCCGCGTCGCCCAGCAACACAAACTCGAGCAGCTCGTCGAACACCGGCTCGCAAAGCGGCACGCTGAGCACCAGCCTCAGCCACACGAACACAAACACGACGATGGGCCCGAACGGGACGCCGCAGGGCCAAGAGTCGCTGTCCAAAACCAATCTGTACATACGCGGACTGCAGCAGTGCACCACCGACAAGGATCTGGTCAACATGTGTCAACAGTAAGGATAGATAGACGATGGCATCTCCGTGACTGAGCGTCGACTTGAATACTCTGCTCGAAAGACATAATCAACGTAGAATTGTATGATTGTTATTGAGAATACCTTCCAAACAATTGTTTGGACCCCTGTTCTCATACAATTCAATTTCGACCAGCTAAATCACGAATTTGCAATTATTCAACAAGTTACCTTTTTCTAAAGAGAATCCTTGTTCAATTACAATTAATACAATCATTCAAGTACATCACATTTGAACAATTTCAAAAATGTTGTCAACACTTCATTGCCCAAAGTATTCAAGTGATCCAGTCCGTAGAACATGAAACAATACCATACTAATCCTTTTTATTGCATTTTCTTTCCGCACTTCTTTTCTGCAGATATGGAAACATAATTTCCACAAAGGCAATTTTAGATAAAACAACAAATAAATGCAAAGGTAAGTCGATTGGTGTTAATTTCTGCATCAACCAAACAACCCCCACAACCCCCATTTGTGCGCATACAACAATGGCAACGTGTTCTCTCTGTTCTCTCAGGCTACGGTTTCGTTGACTTTGAGTCGGCCGCGTGCGCCGAGGGAGCCGTCAAAGGGCTACAATCGAAGGGCATCCAGGCTCAGATGGCCAAAGTGGGTATCTGGATGCTACATAGGCCGGCCATTGTACGTTTGTTTTGCATGCGAGCAATATTTATATGAAATCCCCTTTCAATACACATACACACCCACATTCACATAATATAGACACACACAATCACGCATTCCACAAACCATGAACACTAGAAAACTTTTGGACATTCGATTCGTTTAGGTTTCGGTTGCGTTTCGTTTAAGAATCTTTTGTTCTTTCCTGGAATTCTCTGTTGTACAGATTTCGTTTACATTATCTCGATTATATTCAACTGATTTGTAAATATACTTGTATATTTTTTCAGTTTATCAGTTGATTGCATAATAATTAACGATGTTTCGATAAAATGCGTTTGTTTTATTTGAGTTGTGACACGGGCAGACTAGCAGAAACACACACGCCACAAACTCCACCCACAATTACTCACACATACACGACACCACTTAGTGACCATCTATATAATCAAAGTATAATCAGTTTTATATTTTTCGTTACGTGATGATGATGATGATGATGATCAAGAACCAGATAACCAGTATAATCTCTCATGTATAACCGTTTATATCCTACTAGGTAAAGAGTTGTGAGTTAAACTTCCAGCCATCCAGTAATCTATAATTCTTGTATATTATCTACTATATACTGCATAAACGAATTTCACATATTTATCTATACGTTAAGATTAATTTTGATTTAACATTTGTAGTCCATTGCGAGTATTGTCCTCCTCTCATCTCGTCGATCCGTTTTTATATCTACTATTGATTATGATAAGCAAAACACAAAATAACACACAGCTCAAACGAGACATGCAGACAGTCTAGTGCGGTCACGTGAGCGCTTGCGCGTTTGGACATTTTTATTTCGTAGTTATAGCCCCATCTCCCGTTGAACAATGTAAAATCAGTTTGGTTTGAGGGCCGATTTGGTTGCCCATCTGCGTGTTTGCACTACTAATTGTGTAAATACGAATGCTATTGCAAACACTGTGTGGTGGCGTGACAAACATAAATAGGCCCGTTTTTTTATTTGACGATAAATATATAGAATAGCGTGAATTGTTATTATTTGCACACACTTTTAGAACGACTTGTGAATAAGATCTAGAGCCGTTTCGACGCGTTAGTTGTGAACACATGTAACGAAAGCACGGGCTTCATTTAACCAACATATCAACAATAGTAATACCAGAAATAGTCTATTGAAGCAGTGTACACAGTAATAGCTCTCATATCAACATATTTAACCACATTTAGCCAGCAGTATAGAACCACACGACAGTCATAGAACAGATTCGTCAGTTAGTGGACTGGAAGAGTGGTGTGTGTGTACAATGTACAAATGTAGTATCAATCGAGCGATCGATCGCTCGCGTTCGTTCGATAGGTTTGTTTTGTTCGATGATATAATCGATTTGAATTGATTTGAAATATATAATGTTCCATAGACGATAGAGAGTGCGCCGGCCAAACTATATCAACTATATTAATGAGAAAATGTATACTCAAATACCGATACACACACCACCACTATACTTTGGAATACATGTTGTTCTTTGTTGCGCTGCCCTCGTTTGATGTGTTTGTGTAGACTACAAACCACATAACATCCAAGCAATATAGGCAATTCAAAACTCGAGAAGCAGTTAATTGCAGTCAGTTCGAAGTGCAAGGGAACAGTATATACAATGAGTAATGAGGAAAAGTTCGCGGAATAATTCAATATACAAGTTATCAAAGTGATTAGTTTCCAAATTAAAACGAAATGAAATCGATCAATACCAAAGAAGCAACAGAAGAAAATCATAAACAACACACACAAAACCACAAACCTCACGATTCGCCTATGGTTCACTAATAACAACCCTCTCTGTTTTCTTTTCTGTTCGGTGTGTATTGCTTTGTTTGGTTGCATGTTGTTGCGTGCGTGTGTGTGTGGTCGATGTGTGATCATCGACACTGCCACCACGACGAAAACGACCTATCTACGTCACTTCGATCGCTGCTTGCTTGTTTTGGCCACACGCGCTAAAGCAGCAACAGGAGCAGGATCCGACAAATCTGTACATCGCCAATTTGCCGCCAACGTTTAAGGAGACCGATCTAGAGAACCTGCTGTCCAAGTACGGCCAGGTGATCTCCACCCGGATTCTGCGCGACCAGCAAGGTCAGTCCAAAGGTAATAGAAGCGTCGCGATCGCGCTCGTATGATTTTGTAATGATTTTTGCGTCCTCTCGCTCGTATTTCGATCATTTGTGTGTGGTTTTGGTTCGGGTTTTTAGTCGGTGTTTTGATTTGATTGTGTATAAATTCACCGGTGGGGTAAATGCAGTGACGCACCTTCAGAATTCGATGTTGTTGTCAAGAATTTCAAGAGGCATGCTCGATCTTTGGAAGTGCAATGCTTCCACCCTAATGATGCGATTTTTGTATAATTTGTTCTTTTTCTTTTGTCGTCACGAAACACCATGCTAAATGTCACTTTCCTTCAACGCGTGAAAATAGTAGAAAATCCGTGATTTGAAACGGTGACTACATTCCAAAATTAACACTTAAAAAGATTATCGCAACCGTGGCGTGCCTTAAATAGTTATGTTTAATTGTGTTTTATTCAATTACAAAGATCGAGCATTCCTAATGAAATACACTGTATTATGTGTATTGTACAAAGCATGTCGCTAGCAACCCGTCGTATGTCGTGCCTGTTTGTGAGTTCGTGTTCTTCGCATTTCGATCCACGATGGATTGTGACTGTGAAGCCCTCTAACCGTGCCTAACATCTAACATCTAACGCTAACGCCTCTATCTGTCTTCCATTCATCTCATTTTTTCGCGCTGGCTAACTGGCGTCAACATCGACACAATCTCTGACGATCGCCGATCTGCTGTTTGTATATTTGCGTATGCGTGTGCGTATGTGCGTGTGTGTTTTGTGCGTGTGTTCCGTTTTTATTGTGTTTGTTCAACGCGTCCGTACATCGTCGTCGAAATACATGCCATCTTGTTGTACATTTTATTCCTACCATGTAACTAAATCTCTGTCATAACATCACCCGTCCACCCTTCCGCCAATATCACCGCACCGACCAACCCGAACATATCGTCACCACCACCACACCCACCATCTAACATCAACCGATCCATGTGCGTGCGTGTGGCCACCCGCCGCCATTTCCGTGACCACACGCGATCATCATCGTCCTGTGTGTGTCGTTGTCCGTTGATGTTGTTCACCTGCGTGTGTGTGCGTGCGTGTGTGTCGTCGAACGTCGACTTCGTGCCCCACCCCATTCTTCATATCCGCGCCACCCCCGCCACCACGAAACAATGTATAACCGTTCAGATTATGGCCAAGGTGTGGGCTTCGCTCGCATGGAGTCGCGTGAGAAGTGCCAGCAGATCATCGACATGTTCAACGGCACGAAGCTGGCCGGAGCCAACGATCCGCTGCTGGTGAAGTTCGCCGACGGCGGCTCGAAGAAGAAGTCGTTCAAGAGTCCCGATCCGAATTCGCGCTCGTGGCGCGACGTGACGGAGGTGAGTTGTGTGTGCCTGGATGGAACAATTCAATCAATTCTTGAGAATAATCGTGGTGAAAGACCTGACGGACTTAGTACGTGTAGCTTAATTTTGTTTCTACTTTCTGTATTTGTTCAAGCGACGCGACGACGCGATGGTAGAATGGGTAACGTAGTCGGGTTTCGGAATTGCAAATCTTGGTTCGAATCCCCGAATTCGACAACTCAAATGTATCACCCGCGTCGTCTAAACAGAGAACTGTATGATGAATTGAGTAATAGACAGATTGCTATGCACAAAAACAAATTGTTCTCAAAGAGCAGAGTGAAGAAAACACAAATTTGTAATTCGAATCCCCGAAACGGCATCTCAAATTTATCAAACGCGTCGTCAAAAACAGGGAACTGTGCAATAATAATAAACAGGTTACTATGCACAAAAACAAATTAGTTCTCAAAGCGAAGAGTGGAAAAAACACCGATCACTCTGCCCGTGTACGAGCAGACACGTAAATGTTGGCTTGACAGTTATCACTCTTTCAGTGAAGCGCTGAGCGCTGATATCGTTATAGTAAAAAGTTCCTGCCCTGTTGATATACTGGTGCCTATCAACAGTAAATAACCTGTAAAAGCTTCGTATTTTCAAAATACAGCCGTCCAACACCTACTTATTTTTTCTACAACTCACAGCAAATCCTGCAGGGCATTCCGGTCACCTACGATCCGGCGCTTCCGCAGAACGGCGTCAGCATGAACGTCGGTACTCCGCTGGGCGTGCCGTACACGCGCTACGGTGCGCCGCAGGTGGGCAGCTACGCGATGCCCGGCGCTCCATGGGTGCCCGGCTATATGATGGCCTCGCAGCCGATGCCACAGGTTGACGATCAAGTAATTCATAGCAATTTACTTACCATATTTATAGTGAATACGAACCCCTGAAAAATGCATACTATACACATTCCTATAATGATTTGTGTCTGAATGTCTTCTTCAATTAAAACACGTAATGCTAGTTTTGATTCATCACCCACTCCAATTTTATACAACTTTCATTAAAAATGTATTTGCTTGAATGTCGATACTTTGATTTTAGTTTATTCTAGAGTTTCGCGAAATGTATCACGTAGTTATCATGTTATCAATTTTAAAGACTTAGAAATTACAATTTTCAAAAATAGTTTGAATTATGTTCAGTTTTCTGCATTAATTTCCCTAAAATATCCCTTCCATCTTGCGTATCTCTGTCAACTGTCAATCTAACCGGACCCAAAATCGCTCCACTCTGTCTCTCTCTCTCTCCCACTTCCTCCCACTCCAACCAACCATCCCAACCATTTCACCGTGCGACCGTGCGACCGCATCCTGTTCGCCGCCGTGCAGTACATGCAGATGGCCCAGCACTTGGGCGTTAGCCAGGGCTACAAGCAGGACGGCGTCTCGCAAGTGCAGCAGCGCGGCGTCTCGATGATCATGAGCAGCGACGGCGGCGGCGGCGTCCCGTACAGCCACGTCGTGCCGCAGCTGGCCACGCTGCAGATCGGCTCATCGGTAAGTGTCATGCCAGAAAATGTGCAATGCTCGCATGCTGAATTACTACTATTCAAGCCATTCGCAGTCACACAATTTACGACTTTAGTTCCTCATTCACTCACTCACTCGTTATATTCGATGTTCGATGTTTGATGTCTATACACGGTACACGTTTCTTTTCCATTCCACCCGCCCGGCCGACAACCCCCCCCCCCCCCCCCCCCCCCACCCCCCCGCCCCCCCCCCCCCCACCCCCCCCCGCCCCCCCCCCCCGCGCCCCCCCCCCCCCCCGCCGCGCCCGCCCCCCCGTCCCCCCTCACAGTACATCAGTCCACCATATCCGTACTATCCGCAGACGATCATTCCGACGATGCAGATGACCGACTCGGAGCAGGCGAGCACGGCCGCCTCGCCGGACGAAGCGTACAATCAGTATTCACACCCGGGCGGTCCCAAATAGGTCCAGTTCGGGTAAGTTTCCCGTCCGCCAAGGCGCCAAAAACGCTCACGCACACACACACACACACACACACACTTCGGTAGATGCTGCTAACACCGTACATTTTCCGATCGCGCTGAATAATGTTTTAAACGATAATAATAATTAGTATGTGTATCGAACGTAGATTATAATTATTTGACTCTGCTTAAGGGTTCTGAATTTCTAGTCACCTTTAAATAACCGGATAAACATTGACTAATCATAATTCATCAGATTGCAAGCCGTACCTTTACTAGCTCTTGTGTCTTTGTTTATTCACGGAATATTTATTCCGATTTTATTAATGTTTTACATAGAGGTTCCATATCCATATATAATATCTGTGCGATCGGACAATATGCGGAACTAGTTACAAGATAGAAGAACACAGACGCCATAGCACGACACACCACCAATCATATAAGCTGCACGCTGAACACAACAACAGGATTTACACATCTAAGAAACGAACCAATCACAAAACAACCCACCCGTTTTTGGCCCGAGATCAAGTTGCCCCGTTGCTTGCGTTGTGCGTGTGTATTGATTTGGGATGTTTCCCGTTCCGTCCCACGTGTGTTTCTCTTTTCTCTCTCTCTCTCTCGCCTGACTGCGTGTGCGTGCGTATGTGTACTATATGCTGGGCTTTGCGATTTATGATTTGTTTGTTAACTTATACGTTTCGTTTCTCGTTTGTTTCTTGTTTCCGATCGCACGTGTGCACGCCAACATCACCAACCACCAACCACCCCTCAACCATCATCCAACCTCCAAACCGCGGGTCGTGCGTTTGCGTTCGTTTGCCTGTATGCGTGTGTGCGTGTGCGGTGTGCGTGTCCGCAGGCTTGATCATCGATTACCTCATGCATCTCATCCAATTCAAGTAATTGTTTGACGTATCACACACCATCGTATCGTGACTGAATGAGATTTGCGTGCAGAGCGCATCAACAACTCCATCTACAGCAACAGCAACAGCTCCAACAACACCTCCATCAACTGCAGCCTACAACCGTTTTGCAGCCGCTCTCGCTGGCCCACATCAACCAGCTCCCAACAGCCATCAGCAGTAACCACATCGCCGCAACTGCAACTGCAACCATCCAACCGCATCATCCGCTGCATGCGCAACTGCTGACGATGCCAGCGGTGGCGGCGACAGTGGCGTCGCATCGCATCGAGCGTCGCATGCAGCCGTATGCGGCGGCCGCCGCTTTGCGCCTGCGACACCGGACTCAACCAGCAGCTGCAGCAGCGACGATTGAGCCAACACTGACAACAACAGCAGCCAGCAGCGTGTTTGGTCAACAACTCTAACGCAAAGCCAGGCGGCGGCGAGCCGTGATGACGCTGATGATCTTCATGGGCCCCCCAAACACACACACACACTACAACACACCGGGACAAAAAAAACACACACTTTAGACAACTCAATTCTTCCAATGAACACACCCCAAGTAGACATGATGATGATGAATGATGAACAGTAGGATTCGTGTACGTTGTGATGCGAGAGAACGTATTGTATCTAAATATTGGCGCTGGCGCAAAACAGATGAAACTACACACAGAGTAGACAGACACGCATTTGAGCCGACGATGATCGCGTGCGGATGTTCACACTCACGAACGAAAGTTGTTGTTACACCGAAACCTCCTCTGCAGTGGTGCTCGCTATACACATACAAACACACACACACTAACACGAACATCGAGACAACCATCCTCAGCAAGTTGCGTTGCGTTTTTTGACTAGAAATGTTGACACGTAGATTGCAAAAATATACTAAATTGCATCCCAAGTTGCATGTTACACACACACACTCACACACACACGCCGACGCACACAACGACACACATTTGTATAGCAGGCAACACACTTTTCTCTCTCTCTCTCTCGCTCTCGCACAGTTACACAAAATCATGAGACACGCACCCACACACACACACACACACGCAGGACGAAGACATTGACACACTTGGCTAACACACACGTAATATAAGGTAAAGATGAGCGACGACGCGAGGGCGAAGAAACGACGACAAGTGACGTGACGATTTAGCTAAGTTTTAAATTAAATTGCATATTTTGGTTGTTCGCTCGTGATTGGTATGCATCTGATCGACACATTTACAGACCCACATACATACAAACACACACACGCAAGTTCTTCTACATTGTGCACAGACACAACAAACACACAGACACGCGATTTTCGGGATAAGTAAAGGATTGACAATTGAAAAAAAAACTATATTAAAATGCGATTCTTACGCACGGAAACGTCGTGCGTAAGTGAAAACCAAAAACAGACCGATCCAGATTTTGTTATGTTTTATTGATTTTATTTGTGTGTGTTTTTTGTTGTTTAATTTGTCCAACATCATCTACCAACAGCGAAATACACTTCCCAATTTTACCCAATCACTGAAAACCGATCATCATATAGGACATAAAGGTTTCACCTAAAAAATATACACATTGAAATACCAACTGCTAACAAACAGATTTTGACTCGCCGACTCGAATAGTTGTGAGCATAGTAGGAAGGATGTTGTGTGCCCTAAATAGTTTTTGATTTACCAAATATTCCAAGCCACCACCTCCAAACCAAGTTTATACGATATGAACACGTGGTTTCAAAAAACCAATATTTACACAAGATCATCGACTCTTGGGAATTCTCTCAAAATCCATGTGACTATTCCTGTAAGTTGGATCGAAATATTCTTAAAACTGAGTCTTTTTCATGTTGTGTTTATTTTGATCTATTTCACCTCTTTAAGGATTGTTGGGTATTAGTGACACGAAACATATGTTATGCTTTGAATCAGTTTTATGAAACATGCACTTGAAGCCGCAAACTCAATCGGCCATCCTCTGTTCGTCGTTTCGTTTGTTAGTTGTTATATGTCATTGGACTGGGGATTAGGCTGCTACTGCGTGTGCGCACATTAGACAGCACTATATACACATTTTGCGCAAATTGCCAAAAACTGTTGTATGATGTGCGTCGAACCGAGAATGATAACCGAAAATGAACTGAACAAAGCTGTATAGCTTGATTTGTTAATCAACCAAATAGACACAAAACCCAGACACTCAGCCACACACACGCACACAAAACACTTGACACAAATGATTACTATAGAACTGTTAAATAGAACGAGTAGAGCAGACAGACGACACACGTTGGTAGGTAATGCATTACGAACAGACTTCCAAGCAAGCGAAACCGGCTGCTGCAATCACCAAGCATTTTTCGTCTCTAAGTCACACACACTCACCACCATTCACGTCAAGTACATCCAAGTATCGCGACACGACATAAACTGAAAGTCGCATATTGGAACTCGACACAGGACACACACACATTCGCACACACTTGAAGTAGAACCGCAATCTAAACCGCATGCAATCCAACCAATCCAATCACCCTATATAGATACGAAAAAATTGAACAAATTCAGATGCGGCAGAGTCGACTGACAGTGTGAGTGGTAGAGTCGAAATAGAGACGAGTCGATTCGTGAATGGTGAATGCATATTAGAGCAACTACACACGAAACTACACACATACATCACACCGCAGAGGAACCGCGACAGCGAGCTGAAGAGAGCGCGCAGATCTAGTTTTCTAAGAGTTTATTATATACCGATCAGATATGAACAAATTCACACAACACGGACACGGTGGCGGTGGAGAACATGCAAAAGTAGTCGTTGCGGATCGTCGGATGGCAGAGCGAATCGATGATCGAGGATGCGAGGCGAGGGGTTGATGCGTTAACCCGAACTGTACTGTTCCATAAACCCAAACACACACATACACACACACACACACACTGACACACACTCACACACACACGTGCAAAATGAATAAACTGATTGCGGATGGGAAGCGATGGCAGCAGCACGATTTTGTATGTGAATGTGTGTTGGAATTATGTGCGTATTTTCCTAGAGTTAAGGACAATGGACACACTGACACAAACACCCACGAACAGACATTAGACACGTAAATAGATTCTAGGATATTTGGTGAAAAATAAATTGCTGCTTCAACATTACACACGAATCCAACACACATAATATATATATTCACACACTCTCTATACACACGCACACTCTCACACACAACCAAATGAACAAATACAATATTCGAATGGTATGACGAAGAGTCTGATGATGAACGGGCGTTATGGCGTGTGCGCGAATTCCGTTGCGTTGGATGCGTGCGTCGGTGTGTGTGTGTCAGTTGCGTATGCGCGTTTGTGCATTCTGCAGAGTAGATTTGATTCGATCTTCCATGAATCGCATTATGTTCCTGAAAATATGTTATGTTTTCGATTGAAACGACCGCTTTGTAGCATTTTCCATGCATATGGCTCAACATTGATCACAGGTACACACAAACAACTCTCAGAAAAGCGACTGACAGACACACACGGACACACGCATGGATAACGCAAAAGAGGATTGTTGATTTTTCGCTCGCATTGAAGACGCTTGCAAACACAACTAGTCGCTTGAATCGAATTTTGATAGGAAATAGACTGTTGCGAAAATGACACACGCACACACACAATCACATACTCATCAATTCATCACACACCCACACACTTCGAATTCAACTATAAAACCGAAATGATTAGGTTAATAATGTTGCATGCGGAGTGGATGGAGTGCTCAGCACTTTGTCTATTGTGCAGCATACTCAAACCAACATCTTCAAGCCTTCCATATTGTGGAGGCGAACGATGCGACGATCGATGGATCGCCGAGGATGGTGAATTGTCCACATCCGCGCTTCACACACACTCATTCACACGAACACAACATACACATAGTCTGAACACATTAAAACACACACATACACATTCATTAATTCACTTATTCACAGCAGACAACATGGAAGAAGCCCGAAAAATATGAGAAAATGAAGAGAAAAAAAATATTACTGTAGTCTTTAGAATAGAATTTACAACCGACAACACAATATTACATTACAAATACTGTTGAAACATGACTCTACAAAGACGAAAATGAGAAAATGAACACACATTTTTACACGCAACTAAAGCCACTACATACACATGAGCACACCCACACTCACACACACCCACACACTTAGCTGTATTGAACGTAGTGCACTAGTTTTTAGACCGAGTTTTTTTGCGTTGGGTTTTCCATAGAGATGAAAACGACAACGCCAGAGAGATGCAAGTGTCATTCTACATCCTCTGATCAGAATAATGAAGAACACAATATATATGAAGAAAAAACACGCAATGAAAGTTACACACTGCTAAACCGATGAAATAAAACACACACAGAACACAGAAAAAGCTCAAACTCGGGCAACTGGAAAAATACACTAAATCGATCACAGAAATCTTATATACCAATAATTCACACTCACAGACTTGAACACGAACAACACAGACACACACAAACATACACACACACACACACGAACACAGTGTTAACCAGAAATAGGTTGGATCTATTGGAATTGGTGCGACGTTCGAAGATGGAAAATGTTTACTCGATGGCGTTATTTTATGTTCTGAAACCAAACGACACAAACTAAACACACACGAACTCACATTACAGAAAAACACACTAAACGATTCGGACGAAATAAAACACAGAGAATTGCGAAAACTGAGTGTGTCATCCAATGGTTTTATTCCTAACCGCGCATTCCGCTGCGCGCGCGAATCCAACAGAGAGATTCAATTCCAAAAATCGTTCGATGTGTTTCTTTCGTTATATCGATATGTGTATGTTTGTATGAATATATTAACTTTCATTTGAGCGCCGTGCGTCATGTGGTGATGGTGGTGCGATGTCATGTCTATGCGGTGCCCTGCATGAAGCGTCGCAGCTCCTCTTCGGTGTCGAAGATCATTACGGGGAACGGTGAGCCGGGCACCAGTTCGCCGGCCCACTTCACCTCGACGCGATAGTCGCCCGGCTCCGTCGGATCGTACTGTGGACAACCAAATTGAGAACGATGTTAGTGCATTGATTAGTGCATTGATTCGATTGGTTTTTAAATAAGTAAGAAATTTAAACAAAATATGATTAATATTAAATAATGTAGAATTACTGCCGCCTTTCAAATCACCAGTTGTTTGAAATAACATGAGGTGATTTGGGGGTGGGCTGTCAAACATTGGCCACCCCCAAAACACCTTCTCTCGACATAGTGATTTTAATCGTCGCTGCGGCACCCACTCACCTTGCACAAAATCGTCCGATCCTTCTGGCTCTCCCGCTGCATCTCCACCCGGAACGCGCCCTTCGGCCCCCTCACCCGCACCGTCAGCTGTCCCGCTCCCGCTCCCCTCGTATCGCAAATGAACCTCGACTGGAACGTCGCCAGCACGCCATGCTCTATTCCCGGCCCGTACACCCGGACCCGCGTCGCATCCGGCGCTCCCGCCACCTTCAGAGCGAACGGCGATCCCGGCACATGCTGCCCTCCATACTTGATGGTCAGCGCATGCCGGCCGGCCTCCTGCGGCTTCACGTTCAGCGTGAACGTCGCATCGCCATGATCGTACAGCTCGCAGTAGGCGACCTTGCGCGGCCCCGCACAGTGGGCGCTCAGTTCGCCCGGTCCAGCGCGGCGCGTGTCGATCCACGAGCGAATCTCGCGGCCGACCACACCGTTGCGCAGGCCCTCGCCGGAGCACAGCACCTTGGCCGCATCGATGGCGGAGCCGACGGCCACCTGCAGCGGGCATCCCTTCACCACGCGGCCATTCCACTTGACCGTTAGCTGGAGACCGGCGGCACCGCCGTCGTCGGTGCCCGTGCGCGCCGGCGTGTACGAGGCCAGCCACACCGCCTCGGAGGCTCGCGGCTGCGTCAGGCTGACGGCGAGCACGGCGTTGTCGGACTGGTAGGTGAGCAGCACCTCGGGTCGGCCGGGCGGCGCCGCCGACGCGTCGATGGTGAAGTGGGCGGGTTCGCCCGATTGGGCGGCCGCGAGGCCGCGCCCGGTCAGGTGGACCTGCTCGTGGGCGGAGTGCTGCTGGGCGGAGACGTAGGCGCTGCGCGGACTGGCCGCGACCGGGCAGCCACTGAAGCTGAGGTCGAAGTTGTACTCGCCGGCGGCGAGGCCGTCGACGGGTATGAAGATGCTGGACTTGCCGTCCGATTGTTTGGTGACGGCTGTGGCGGCGGGGGTTCGAGGAGGGAAGGATGTGAATTAGTTGGTTGATTGGGATGATGTTATCATTATGATATGTGAATGCCTTTTGACTTGTTATTCGAAACTAGAATTTCGATCAAACATATGGTCTTGTGAACCCGTCGCTAGCTTCCGAAAGTGAGTGTATTTGACTGATTTGTCCTGTTCAAATAACATGCGAATAAGAATGAGAAATTTTAAACATAAAAAGTCAATAGGATTAATTTCCAGAATAACTTTGTTCGAAGCCTGGGAAAAGGTGTTCGAATGATAGACAAAACATAGATTAAAGCTTGAGAATAAGGAATAAATCGAGTATTTAGAGGATGTTTCTGAAGCGCATGAAAGTTTATGGATAAGTTACAACTTTATATTTCAAAGCATGGTAGAGCCCGATCAATCGACGACAATGTAAAGGACAATCTGTTAATCGAGGGAAATAATGCCGATGCCACCTCAAATAAGCCGTGTCTCCGTCAAATTTTGCTTTCAAACGATGACATCGCCCTCCTTCCTACATGCACCCAACTCACCCAACTCCCTGCCATCCACCGTGCACACCAGATCGCCCGGTCCCGCCGCCATCCCCGTCACATCGAACACAAACCGTGCCGGCAACACCAACCGCCCTTCCCCATCCAAATGCCCGCCCCATCCGCCCACCGGCATCACGCGCCCCGTGTCCACCGAGCGCACGCGCCACGGACTGCCCGGCAGCGCTCCGCGCTGCGGACAACTCACGCGCACCTCGTACACGCCGACCGACAGCAGCGTGTACGCCACCCGCCACTCGGCCGAGGCGGAGCCGCGCTGCAGCAGATGGACGCGAGCGTCCACTCGATCGCCGGCCTCGTCGACGCGCTCGATCTGCACGTTCGGCTGGCCGGCACAGTAGACGAGGAACGTCGTCTCCTTGGCGCGCTGCGCCACTTCGAGACCGATGCCCGTCGCTCGGACGGTGGGCGAGTCGAGGGCGACAGCCGTTCCGCCGTTTCGCTGGCCGCCATTGTGGTGGCCATTGTTCTGTGATTTGCTGTGACCGTTGCTGCTGTTGTTGTTGTTGTGGTTGTGATTGTTGTTGTTGGTGTAGGTGGCTGCAGCCGAGGCGGCGGCGGCGGCCACGGAGCAGACATCGTAGGTGAGCGGCGTGCCGGGCACCGGTTCGCCGCCGTACGTGACGCTCAGGCGATGCGATTCGCACGAATGTGGCGTGAACTCGATGACGGTGCGGCGACGGCTGTGCTGCGCTGAGTCGTCTTCGTCTTCGTCATCATCGTCAATGTCTTCGGCGGCGCTCGAGATGCGAACGGGCAGCATGTGACCGGTGGCTGTGGTGCAGGTGGCCTCGATTTCGGCGTTGCCCGCGTCGGCGGTGCTCACTGGTTGTGTGAAGAAATAACGTAATATGTTAGTAATCTTAATTTTTGTAATTACAAAATTAATTTCTACGCATAATCGCCGTAGTATCCAGTTTTCTACTAAAAAGTATCATCACTTACTGACAAACGCAATCGGCTGATGTATGACATACTGGCCACGCTGAATGCTGTTCACTACAATTCGAGTCGGATCGAACGATTCGCACGTGAACGGACTGCCCGGCACCTGCTTTGACTGGTGCAAAACCTCTGCAAAGAAGAGCAGTAATGCATGTTAGAAATCCATGTACTCCGTTGTTCAAATTCACCGAACCCACCAATCAAACACTGTCCAATCTTATTGATCGTATACTCGGCCTGCAGCTGGCCGCCCTTTGTCTGGTAACACCGCACCGGCAGCGCCTCACCGCCCGGCCCCGACACCACCACATCGAACTCCCGCGCCGCCCGGCCTGCCGTATCGATGGCGAACGACGTCGTCCTTCCTACCCGCGACTGCAGCACGCCCAGGCCGCTCACGCCTATGGCGGCTCCGCCACCGCCACCCTCTGCATTACCGCTCTGCTGCTGCTGCTGCGGTGCCGCCAGCACATTGATCTCGATCGGCTGGCTGAGCACCGGCACATCGTTGAAGCGCACCGCAATCCGATGCGGAGCCACGCGCTGCGGATGGTACAGCACCTCCCAGACGCCGCCCTTCGACGGGCCGCGCACCGTGTGCGCCACCTCTTGCCGACCGCAGCGCACCTGCGCCGTCAGCCGGCCCGCTCCGGCCGACTGCACGCTCAGCGCCACCGCGGCCGCTCGGCCGCAGAACGCCTCGCCCACCTCGATGACGCGCACCGCCGACGCATCGAAAACGTGCACGGTGCGTGCAGCACCGACCGGTTTGCCAGAGTCTGCGCGCAGCACGCGCACCGAATAGGCTCCGGTTTCGTGCACCGGGCCGAACTCGAGGAATCCGCTGGCCACGCCGCTTGGCCGAGCCGCTGCCGCCACTTCGACGCCCGCCTCGTCGAGCACTTCGACGCGCAGAGCACCCGCATCGACTTCGTCCGCATGGGCGCCGGCCAGCTCGACGCGTCCGACGGCTCCGACCTGCAAAAGCTGCTGCTCCGCGGCCGCCGCCGGCTCCCTCGGCTGTTCGACGTCGATCTGGAACGGATTGCCCGCCACGGGCACATCGTTGAACGTGATGTGAACAAAGTGCGGCCGGCAGACGAGCGGCACGAACGTCACGTCGTATAGGCCGCGTGCGCAAGCCACCACTTCTGCCTTCACGGTGCTCGTGCTCGTCGAAACGACCAACTCGAGCGTTCCCTCGCCGGCTCCGGCAGCGTCCACGCTAAACGTGACCGGTGCGCCGAGGCGAGCCGGTTGCGGCCCGTCCAAGCCGGAGATGGAGCAGCGCGCCACATCGAAGACGTTGCACGAGAACGGCGACGAGCCGATGTGCAGCTGCTGCGTGGGCGACGCCTCGATGGTGACTGCGATCAGGTGACGGCCGACGGCGGTCGGGCGGAACGTGCAGCGGTACGAGCCGCCGTCGCCGGTTGGTGAATCGGTGACGGTGTCCGTCGAGTCGCCGTCAATGTCGTCGTCGAGGTCGTCGATGCGTTGCATGCGGCATGGGACGACTTCGCCCGAGGGTGCGGTCACGTAGACCTGCGGCTCGGCACTGCCGAAGCCACGCAGCTCGAACGAGTTGTCCGCATCAATGGCCGCCTGGCGCAGCGCCTCTCCGCGAGCAGTGGCCTTCAGCAGCAACGCTGCTGGAGCGGAGACGGCGGCCGGCGAAACGGCCGCCACTGCGGCTGCCGCAATGTGACACGTGAACGGCGATCCGGGTACCGCGTGCCCGTTGAACCGAACAGACAGCGAATGGGCTGCCGCCTCCGTCGGCTTGAAGTTGACCTTGAATCGGGCATTGCCCTCGGACTGCACAAAGTTCGGCACATTGCGACCGGCCACCGCAACGATGATCTCCAGATTGCCGGCGCCCGCCTGACTGGCGTTGATGCCGAAGCTGAGGCTGCGCCCGACGACACCGGGCCGGATGTCGGTGACGACCACCTTCTCGGCGGAGTAGGCCTTCAGCAGGAAGGGGCTGCCCTCGACGTGGTGGCCGGACTGCGGCACGCGCACCTCGACCGAATGGTCGCCGACGTCGCGCGGCTCGAACGAGACGCGCCAGCAGTTGCCGGAGGACGGTGGCTGATCGGTGGCTGAGCCATTAGCTGCGGTTGCGGCCGTGACGCGAGCATGGACCGGCTGCCTCGATGGTCCCAGGACGTCGACGTGCGGCGCCGTGTCCGATTCGACGGAAAACTCGAACGGCCGGCCGACGCAGATCTTGTCAAGCTCGGCGGCGGCCAGGATGCGCGCAGCAGCGGAGACGGCGCACGTGAACGGGCTGCCCGGCACGTCCTGACCGTTGAAGCGCAGCTCGACGGTGTGCGGCTGCGGATCGCGCGGCGTAAAGCTGATGGCGTAGGTGTGCTGTCCTTGCGCTTGCGCCGAGGTGGGAACACGACCGCCGTTAACGGTGACCTCGAGGTTGCCGGGACCAGCCTGGGAGGTTTCGACCAGGAAGGTGACGGACTTGCCGACGGTACCCTGTGCGACGTTCTTCACTTTGATGGCGGTGACGTCGTAGACCTGTGTTCGAGGGTAAAAGGATACGTGTTTCAGGTATGCTAGTATTCACTGCGGAACCTGACTGGGACTCACTTTTGCTGCATACGGACTGCCGGCGGTCGGTTGTCCCTGAACGGTGACGCTGACACGATGTTCGCCAACCAGACGGGGTACAAAGTCAGCCTTGAAGACACCGTCAGCGGTTTGGGAGACTTGTGCTGGTACAGACTGACCTGATGGACCTGTACGCGTGTCATATCGATAGAACGAGATTAGTATGTGCACATTTGGGGGGAGAAATAAAATAAACAAAAACTGGTTCGATCACTGTTCAACAGGCCTGGTCACAGAACGTAAAGTTGATTGCGTTGACTGGTGGTAGAATGGTGTGCATGATTTGAAGTCGGTTGCGCAGGACATAAGATTCGGTGCGATATGATGCAGATAGTTCGAAGTGAAGGTGAGACCAAACGTGCAATCGGTGCATGGGTTGTGAAGAATCGAGTAGACGCAGAACACGATTGGTCGGCAATTGAGCTCTCGGTATTTTCCATTTTTCAACCGGACGCATTCTATTGAGACGGAAGTTGATGAGGTTGATGATGCAGGAGGCAGGCACAAATGAATGCACATATAGCGCATCTCGTCGAGCTTCGAGACATTACATATAGGATGATATAGGTCGATGTCGATAAAGGACGATAGTAAAGGACGGTGGGTAGTTTTTATTGGCAGATATTCGCTTACAAACACTGTATATTCGGTTGTCAAATATAATCGTCGTGTTCAGAGATGTTTATGTTGCATGGAGCAGCACATGAATTGTTAGAAGCAACTAAGCATGGCATCAATATGATCGAAGGCGAGGAATGTGGTATGAAGAATATGTTGCTGGATAGAATACCATCACCAGTATTATTTCATATTTTATATCAGAATTGTCACATTACGGGTTAATTGTTAATTTCCGTAATCGTAAAGTAAACTATTTTTTCGTTATTCGAGTATTAGTTCAACTATTCAAACATATAATATAAATACGCAATTCCATTCAAAACACTGAAGTTTGTAGTAGAACAGGTGTATCGAATATTGTGTGTGTGCAAGAAATCGATCAATACAAGAGTTGCCGGCGACCTGTGCACGAAACCACAAACACACAAGAAAACAGAAAAAATGTGATGAGAAAAATGTGCCACAAGTGAGCAAATAAACACAGATTTGAACGAATAAGCAATCGCCACTTACCTTCAACATTCACTTCCACATCCTCCAACCGGCCGCCCGCATGCTGGATCACCAGCGAATTCGGCGCATGCACCGGTCCCGGTCCGCCCAGCGACACCTGCGGCCCACTCACGCCGCCACTGATGGCCACCGCAATCGGACACCCGGGCACCGGTGCCTTGTTGAACGACACCGAGATAACGTGCTCGCACGGCTCCGCCGGCACAAAGGACACCGCAAACTTGGCGTTGCCCTGCGGATGCACCTGCGTCGGAATGTTGTGGCCCTTCGCCGAGATGGTGATCTCCAGATTGCCCTCGCCGGCGTCGCCCGCATCGACGGTGAACTGCACCGGTCGCCCGACGGTGCCCAGCGTCACCGCTCCGACGCGCACCCGACTGGCGTCGTACGACTTGGCCTGGAAGGGGGTGCCCTGCACCGGATAGCCGTTGTATTCGACGCTGACCGCGTGCGTGCCGACGGCGGCGGGCGTGAACTCGGACGTGAAGCCGGCGTGCACGTCGCCGGTGACGCGGACGGGCAGTTCGCCGTGCGGACCGCGCACGCTGACCGCCAGTTCGGCGGGTCCGCCGCCGCTGACGGCGATGTGGAAGGTGGCCGGTTCGTTGACGGGGATGAGCTCTGTGTGCGGATGCCAATATGGAATCGTATTGAATTCAAATATTTTCAAGGTCACATAAGTTCTGAACAATTTCTGGGCGCACATCTTACTACTTGTGGACATAGGCTAAATCATTTATATGATATCAAGTAACAATGAATGTGAGCGTGTATAGTAGGGGGTAATTTGTCGACTTGTGTCTGATCCTAAAATAT
>JANTBZ010057996.1:0-24085 GCA_024741255.1 Exechia fusca | reverse complement strand
TGTGTGGATGTCCCTGAATAGATGGGCGAACACGATTAATGCAAATTTCCAGGTGTGCGAACTATTATGACGCCAGGTAGTATATAAATTTCATAAATATTCAATCTTGTTATTTGGATGGAGCAACTTCCAACTTCAAGATCATTACTATGATATAGGATGAGAAACCCTAGTTTGCAAGTCAACGTAACGCGGCCACACAAATAATTATAAAATGCTAGTCGGATCGAAATGGATACAAGAAAAAAATCATGTAGCAATTGGGTTATTATTAATTACATTAAAAATTGATCACGTATCTGAGATTTGGATTTATTTTCTAACAAAAATGCTTTGAAAAAATATCAGGTTCACCTGTCCCGTTACACTTTTTCTCTTTAATGTAACTCTGTCCCATTGTGGTCAATAGAAATACATTTTTGATCGCTAGTATTAAACTCACTAGCGATCAACTCAACCCTGAATAACAAACATGTATTTCGAATGATCACATATAGACCAAGTTTTATCAAAGAGAAAAATCGAATGTCGGATTATTTATTTTAACGATGGTCCAAGAAAGGATGTTGCCTAGGGTTGCTCTTTGGAGCGCTTTGCTTATTACATGGCCTTTGAAAACACGAAATCGGTTTTAAAGCCCTGCGACTTTATATACCAAGGAGGCTAAGACCCGTTTTGGGTTATAGTAAACAAGCAAGCAATATTTATGCTTGGATATGCGCCATAAAAAATGCCTTATTCTTGGTTCTTAATGACCAGATACATCAAAAACGCATTAAAATGTCGAGGTTGTTTGGTCGAAATGTTGTACCTATGAAATAAGTAAATGAGCAAGCTCATGTCGATTGGAATTACATGTTTGGTCCGAAAAGGAAATTAAGTTAATTCAGTTGATATGGATAGTCTGCTGATCTCAGGCTCTCTCCTCATATATTTGTTTTTATTCCACCATTGGTTTGTATTGTTTAAGTTTGAAGTGCAGCGTATACCGAAATCATTGTTTAGGCCTGGAATATTGAAATATTGATCTCGTCCGATAGAATATGAGCAAATTTTCAAATATTACCACAAATCTCGAGCACAATCAATCAGCATTACCTTAATTATTCAAATCAACTTGGTTCATGCACTGGGCGTAGAATGAAAATTACATGTGATGTGATACCTAGGCTAAGATGATAATAAAACGGCAGAAGTCCAAACCTCGATCGAAGCGTTTTCCTGCCACAAATCACCAAAATCGTCTTCACAATCGTTCATTGTTGGGTGGGCTTGATGGACTTTCGACTGCCTGTGCCACTCCAGATTCAATAAGCGTGTGTCTTTATCCACGTTTCCATGCTTCGCATACTTCGAACACACATGGTCCGACAGTCGGACAATCGGCCGCACGCAACGCATCCGCCACCACCACCAGCGCCTCCCCCGCCGGTATCGTGCTCGATCCGGAGAACGGCTCCGAGGTCATGTTCATCCGCAGCCAGAAGCGCAACGCTCAGCTCGTCTACCACGGCTACATCTACAACAAGAAGCTGACGCAGGCCAACGGCAACACCACCTGGCGTTGCTGCGATGTCAGTCGGAACCGCTGTCGCGCCGTCATCCTGACCAAGGATAGCCGTCTGATTTTGGCGCGTCGCGATCACGAGCACAAGCCGCACTGGGGTCGCATCGCCAATCGGATGCTGTACGTCCAGGAGGAGGAACTGGACCAGTTGGTAGACGAAATCGACGACGGAACGCCGAGGAGGAGGAAGTTACAGCAGGATGATTTCGTGGATGCGTACAACGAGTTGAACGGAATCGTAGCTGAGCCAGAGCAGGATGTGGAGTCAGTTGCGAATTCGGCGAATTCGAAGTCATATGCCAGGCAAACAAAAGTTGAGCGCTCATTTCCGGTCATCGTGGAGCGGTTGCCCGAAGGCGAAGATGACGATGACGTCGACGATTTGTAAATACGACTACTTGCAGATTAACTGAAAAATTACCAAATAAATCTAAATGTCCTTCAACCGAATGAATAGCACCACCTCGACACCATCCGACTCGTCTAGTGCCGTTTTCTGATCCATCTAGAGATAAATTCGACGCCCTAAGCCCAACTCTTCAAGCTACTAGTAAGCTCAACGAAAAAACCCTAAATATGTGCCCTCTGCAGCCCGCCGGCTGCCGCAGGCCGAGGTTTTCGCGCTGCCGACGGTCCCGACCTTCAGGCTGACCGACCCCCATTCCGACACCCATGCCTTCATCGTCAGCCGCAAGGGCGGCATCCATCTGGTGCTCGGCTCGTATGTGTATCGCTCGAACATGCGACGCCAGGGCGCCGCTGCCGACAAGATCTACTGGGAGTGCATTCACAATCGCGTGCACAAGTGCCGCGGACGGGCCAAGAGCACCGGCAACCGGATACAGATCACGAACTGTAAGATAGAGATAGAGAGAGAGAGGGAGATAGATTAGGCTATCAAGGGGAGGTGGACACGCAGTTGATGTGGCGAATCAAACTGAGGCTTCAACTGGTGATTGGCGAGATAAAAATACGTGTAGAAGAACTGGGAAGAAATGAGTAATTGAGGATAAACGGTAAAGAGATGAAGCTTATCGATGGACAAAATTGTTCTAATGATAATTTTTTGTTGTCTCTAATATTACCACTTGAAGCCTTGGTATGATCAGAACTATCGCAACTACGTGACTACCTGCCCCTATTGAGTGCACATAATGAACAAAAAGTCAACCTCACCCACACCTCGTTACAGACGAGCACAATCACGATGTGGACACGGAACGCGTGCAGGAGGCCAGACTGAATGGCACGCTCATGTTCAGGCGGATCGATGACCTCGTCCTGGAGCCGTTGACGTGAGCTGTAATATGTGATCTGACCAGAACATACAAAATGTTTTTATTAAATATAACCGGATTTTGTTCGGTACCCCATCCAATCCGATTGCTTCGGCGTTTCTTCGACTATGCGTGCATCTATTTGGCAACCACTCAGATTTAGTATTTTTCCCCCTCCCATCTGCCTTTTCCTCCGCTGCTTTCGGTCCGCGCACGCGCGTTCAGCAATCACCCAGCACCAGGTCGGACCACGACCCGTCGTTGTCCTGCTCCGCCATATACACACTGCCGCAGCCGCCATCGTCGAATCTCCTGCGCCAGCTGATCGAGCTGATCCTCAGCGACAGCTGTGCGAGCAGCCGCGCGACACCGATCGCGTGCGCTTCGTGCCGAGCGCCCGCGGCAACATGGTGCTGGAGCTCGACGACCAGATGTACACGCTGAACCAGCGCAAGCACGGCATGCACTACTGGGAGTGCGTGAAGAAGCGCAACAAGGCGCTGAAGTGCAATCGGCGCATCGTGACGTGGGCCGATGGCACGATCAAGTCGAAGCGCGGCGTGCACAATCATCGGTTGCGAGTGGCCAACGAGGCGGACGGCGTGGAGGGCGATGAAGTTACCGGCGGCGCTGAGCAGAAGGACACGCTGGCTTCCGCGGGCTTCGTGTTGGAGGAGTTTCTCGAGCCCACCGACGCCGAGCTGATGGCGGATGATGGCGGCGATTCGTTGGTGCTTCTGTGAATGTAGTTGAGCTCCGCGTACCGCACCGACGATGTGATAGCGCATTCGATCTGAGATCGTTACGACGACGAGACGACCGTTGTAGCCAGTAAGAAAATAAAACCACACTTTGAATTACCTCTGCACCCCCCAACCGTTTTGTCGTCCAATCGCTTACTACTGAATCGGGTGCGATTTCGGTCGCTCTTCGTCAGCCACACCATTTGTACCGATGATTTTCGTCTCTCCCCACACAACCCCCCCACCGCGTGGCGGCGACGCACGACGCACGCAGGCCTCGCTGACGTTCCGATCACGTTCGCCCTGTCGCCGTGGTCGACGCCGTGCATGATCATCGGCCCCTACCTGTACAACTGTCACAGTCGCAAGGGGCAGCGCGCCTACTGGCGCTGCCACAACTACAGCAAACGCGAGGCGGACCAGCGCTGCCGGGCGCGCTGCGTCATCGTCGATGGGCGCGTCCAAGCGATGACCGGCGGCCAGCACAATCACGGTCCGCACACGCAGAAGATTGCCAAGATTCTGGCCTCGTCGGCGGGACGGCAGCGCCAGCAGCGACTGAACAGCAAGAAGAAGCGGCTGCTCGAGCAGGTGCAGCTGCAGCAGCAGCAGCAGCAGCAGAGCGCCTTGCAGATTGGGGAATATTGTGATCAGCAGGAGCAGCAGCAGCAGCATTTGCTGCAGCTGGAAGAAGATGAGGCATCGGGAGCAGCGGCCTTCCTGAGCAACGCCGTCTACGAAGTGGGCGACGAGGAAGACGATGACGAAGACGTTGACTCGACTTTTGCCATGTTCGCTGCTGAGCATGTGACCGCCGAGTCCAACACGATGCGCATTGAATAAACAGTTGAGATACCGAACTAACCTTTACTACACACTTACCTTAACGTCTTTTTTGCAGTAGCTAGACGGTCAGCATTCGTTGCAGCGAGTACACTTGGTTCATCTGTGTTCTCTTTTCTCCCTGTTCCGATCCGGTCCTCTCTGCCTGCCTGCCACTCGTCAGCCACTGCAATCCAAGTCAATGCGACCGCCCCAAAACCACTGCCGCCATTGCGGCCGTTTGCGAAGCACAAAAAACCGCCCGCTCCTGTAGTGCCGCTGCAGATGTTCGACGTCATCGATTGCGGAGCACCGCTGGCGGACCCGATTGCACTCGGCGACGAAGTCGTCGACGACGACAACGCCTCCGATGCGATGGACGTCGACCGGCTGGCGTTCACGCGCAGCCAGCGCGGCGCCCCGCTGCTGGTCGACGCCGGCTTCGTCTATCGCTGCGAGCGCAAGTCAGCGTTGCGCACCTACTGGCTGTGCGTCGGCTACAAGCGCTTCCACTGCAACGCGCGCATCATCTGCGAGGGCAACCGGCACGTGAAGCGGACGCCGCACACCGGCCACGGTCCGGACAACCGGCGCCTGACCAAGGGACTGGAGTTGCGAAGCCTGGAGGCGGACGACCGCGATGAGTTTCTGAACAGTGTGCAGAAGGTCGCGATTAACAATACGCATAGTTGAATGTGGTTGAGCACACACACAAGATTAAACTATGTCGTTGGACACGCGACCAACACCCCACGAACACATTTTGGGTTGATTTTTGTTTTCTCGTATCGTTTGAACTCTGAACAACTCGATCAAAAGCGCCACTCTCTTCTGCCTCATTTTCAGCCGAGCCATCAAATCAACCCAAACCCAGCACGTCCGCCTCAGCCTCCGTCTCCTCAACCGCTCAACCGTCGCCACCCGTCATCATCCGACGCATCGGCTCCCGTCGCGACCACGAGCGCAAGGCGCGCATCGCGCTCCGGCAGCGCGCCCGCATGCAGCCGCCACCCGTCGACCGCGACGCGCAGGCCGCCAAGTACGGCTACCGCCTGGGCACCACTGCCGAAGGGCTGGCGCGCCTGTACCACGAGGGCCACACCTACTTCTTGCAGTCCGTCCGGACCAAGCATCTGAGCGAGACGTGGCTGTGCACGGTGATGTTCTGCGGCGGACGGCTGCAGCTGTCCACCGATGGCGATATCGCGTGGCAGCTGAAGCACAAGTGCACCGATAACCCGGAGAATGAAAAGCGGCTGGTGCGGGCGAGGAAGCGAACAAATTTAGGGTGGAGTTTTGAAAAGAAATTCACGAGGGAAGATGAAGATGAATAAAAGCGGACGCATTTTTCTGTTCTGTATCAGTCGGAAGGATCGTTGATCGTTTTGTGTTGTGGCGTGTTTCTGGCGTTGGATTGGAGAGGTAACCTCACCGCTTCACGCTGTAACCCTATGTCTGTCTCTCTTCTCTCTTCACCTGTGTGCGTGTGCGTGCGGCAGCCATTAGCCTTACTCGTCCAACCAACGACGGCCTCGGCTGGTACACCGACGGCCTCGAGTTCATCTACAGCCAGCGCGGCCGACCGTTGCTCGTGGTCGACAACTTTCTGTTCCGGCGCAATCGCGGCACCTACTGGCGTTGCATCCGCGCAGCCAAGTTCAACTGCAAGACCCGCCTGATCGTGCACCGCGGCTTGCCGCCCCGCGTGGTGGAGCAGCACAGCCACGGACCGGAAACGGAGAAGGTCGAGTACGGTCGGAAGGTGCGCAAGACCATGTCGTCCGCACGGTATGAGGCGCTGGTGGCCCAGAGGTCCGGGGCGGGTGCGGATGGTGCAGCGGCGGCGGCGGCGCCGGCGGCAGCCCCGGCCGAAGGTCAGCAGAGTGACGGCGCGGCTGCGTCGGCAGCCGCGCCGGCGGGAAATGCGGGCGAGGCCGGAGGCAGTAGCAGCGTCATTGTCCACTCGGGAATGATCGATCTGACGCCGGTGAATCTGTATTTGCGGACGCCGCATTTCGGGACCGACGATCAGAATCGTCTCGATGTGGCGGTCGGCATGGGGCGCTGGGGACTGCAGGAGGTTGTGAACGAGGCGATAGCGGGCGAGGACGATGACGACGAAGCGGTTCAGACTGCGGAGTAATCTGATGAATAAATGCGTGAAATGTTCCGCAAGCACGCAAGACGAGGCGGCAGAGGAGGAGGACGACGATGAAGAGGAGCAGTCTGTGCAATACTCTTCCTCCGCATCCGATGGATGAATAAATGTCTAACATATTCCGTAATCAAGCAAGAAGAACAATGAGCGAATGGAATTTAATTGTCGTGTAGAGCTGTCGTGAGCTATCTCCGAACAGCATTGGCCATTTGCCCCGAACAAACTCACTCACCCCCGCCTCTTTGTGCATGCCTCCCCATCTCCAGCTCCCCACTGCCAAACCCCAACAGGAAGCCTACTCACCGAACTGGTCCGGCCGCAGCCGCCGCCGCAGCCGCCGCTCGGCGTCTGGCTGCACAGGCGCATCGATTACCTGCAGAATCGCCGCGGCGGCCTGAATCTCATCTACAACGGCTATCTGTACACCGCGGAGCGCAAGTACAACAGCACCGTTAACTGGGTGTGCAACAAGAACAGCAACGCGCAGCTCAGGTGTCGGGCCCGGTGCATCACCTCCGGCGACTGTTCGATCAAGCTGAGCGCGAAGCCGCACAACCACGAGCCGGTGCTGGATGAGCAGGAACCGGATGATGACCCGCAGCTGATGCAGTTCGAGGCGGTGGATACTTTTCGACAATAAAGCGAGACAATTCATCTGACAGACACCACGCACACGACACACGGGTTCTCTGGGTCTCTGAAGGGATTCTAATCTGGGTTCTCCTCTACTCCTCAAGATTTATGAAGCATATACTGTCTTCCACCACCACCACCAACACACACACACAGCCTCGACGACAGGACCGGCGACCGCTAGCGCAAACACTCGCTGGCGCCTCAACGAGAAATACGAACTGGTGACGAACCGGCGGCAGGGCATCAATCTGGTGTACAGCGGCTATTCGTACCGGCGCAAAACGACCTTCCGGAATACGGTGCACTGGGTGTGCGCTCGCCGATCGGACTGCAAGGCGCGCATTGTGACGAATGGCGAGGGCGCCATCAAGCTGAGTCGCGCGTGGCACAATCATGCCCTGCAGACGCGCGGAGCGGAGAAGGCGGACGAGGAGACGATAGTTTCGGTGGAGACGACGACGATGACGACGGAGATTAAAGAGGAGGAGGAGGAGTCGACGACAACGCCGGATCAAGTGAAGGCAACGGAAGACGCACCGCGGTTCTGTATGAACGGGCAGTTGACGTTGGGCAGCAGTGGCGGCGCGAACGGACCTGGCGGCACTTGCAAAAATACTCAGCATAACTATTTTCTGTACCAGTTGGAGTGGCCCGAATAAATGTGTGCACGTATACACTTGACTTGACTTACAGAACAGATGGGCAATTTCTTTCGTTTTAGCCGCAGACCGCAGAACAAGTTGAGCCAAAACTAATCATCAATCGGTCCACTCACCCACACAGCTTTCGCGCAGCAACCGGCGGAGGAGGAACGAGTCCCCTTGCCAGCTCTGACCGACGTTCCGACCGGCGTCTGGATTTTCGGCGCCAGTCTGGAGTATACTGTCGGCCGCAAAGGCGGCACAAATCTGCTGTTCAACGGTCACAGCTACCGCAAGGAGGCCAGCTTCAGGAACTCGACGAATTGGGTGTGCAGCAGGAACAACAACACAGCGAAGAACTTGCGGTGCATGGCGCGATGCGTGACCAGGGACGATCTGTCGATTCGGCTGAATAAGCATGAGCATTCGCACGGGACGGATTAGGTGTGAACGGCGGTCGTGTAAAGTTGCGAGAATAAATGCCGATTCTATGCGCTACAGAGAGTGATTTTTCGTTCGTGATTTTATGCCGATTCTGATGAAGTATTCTCGAATTAATCTCACCTTTCATTTTTTCTCCGCATTTCCCGCTTCTGTTCCGCTTTTCGCCATCCACTCAGGTCTGCTGAAAATCGTCGATCCACCATCCGCTCCGCCACCCCTTCAAATCCAGTACGTGCTCAGCCGACGCGGCAAGCCGCAGCTGATCTTCGAGGACTACCTGTACAACGCGGACTCGGTGCTGAACGGCCGGACGTATTGGCGCTGCGCGGAGACGCGCCGCGGCTCCTGTGTGGCGCGTGTCGTCAGCTCCGGCGGCACCTTGTTCGTGAAGCAACCGGTGCACGATCATCCGCCCAATTACCGGCGGGTGGACGGCAAGGCGCCGGTGCAGGGCGATCCCAGACTTTGAGAGTAACCGAAATAAATCCCCATATTGTGCTACGACGTTGTTTTGTGTCTGTTTTGGTCTGAAGATGCCGAGGATTCTCCAGTTTTTTTTTCTCACAAATACTAATCTCCCGTTTTCCGCTGCCCTCCGGCCCCGCGGTTTCTTCTCCACTCCACCCCCATTCAGCCGCCGACATCCTCATCGATGACACACCGATTCGGGCCATCTTCACGACGACGACGCGCGGACGCGACCAGCTGATCTTCTGCGGCCAGCCGTTCATCTACGAGAAGGGCATCCAGCTGGCCGATGGCAGCCGCAAGCGGCTGTGGCGCTGCAACCAGTGGTGGAACAAGCGATGCAGGGCGCGCGTGTACACGATCGGCGATGTGGTGACGCCGCTGAACAAGTATCACACGCACGAGGACATCATCAAGCGCAAGAAGCGCGTGTCGCGTGGCCGCAGGCAGTCGACGGCGGCGGCGAGGCCGGCGGCGGATGGCGACGACGAGGCGGCGAGACAGCAGCAGCAGCAGCGGCCGCTCACCGAACTGGTGCTGGGATTCTGATGAACGGGCGATGATGCGCCCGGATGAAGTTGGCGCATGAGCCGACATTGTGAATGAAATAAAGGGCGGCCCACGAGAATGCATTTGACACGATGAATACACGCGATTATCAGTTCTCAATTTTGGATTAGTTCATTACATTATCATTTTGAATAAGATGACGTTTCATTGCAACCACTAACTTTTGTTTTTCACCCCATTCTCCAAAGTGCCAGCAGCAGTGCCAGCAGCAGCCGCAGCTAGCGAACCCGTCCCGGTGAGAATCGAACGTGCCGATAATATTGTCGTCAAATTTCCCACCGCGCCGCCGCCGAAGCCCCTAAAGCCGCCGAAGACAGTCGCGGTGGCCAGTCTGCCGGCGGCGGTGGTGGCACCGGCGCCCGGCGAGATGATTGCGCTGCATCGCGGCAGCGAAGTGCTGGTGAGCAAGCACCAGTTGCGGGAGATTTTCGTGCGGAAGGTGGACGTGTACGTGGCCCGCTTGTCGGAGCTGGTGTTCGGACGCGAGGAGCTGATCGGGTTGCAGTGGCACAGTTTGGGCGGCATCGATGAGGGGAAGCTGCAGTCGGTGATAAGTGAGTGTTGGGACGAAAATAAGTTGATTTTTAAGAGATTTTTTCATCACACACATTTCGAACAAAGTGCAAAACTGACGGAATGTTGAACTTGAAAACACAATTAAATATATTTGTCAGTTTTAGGGAAGCCTCAACTAGAAAAAGATCATTAACGAGCGCATTTTCCTGAAAATATATATTTGATACTATAGTTTCAGACTCTCCATTGACAAAACATATGATATTGTATGTAAACGGATAGACTAAACACAACGATTAGTTCGAAAACTATTTAACCTTGAGGCTCATGAGCAAGGCCCGGAAGTTGTAGGAAAATCACTATTTTTCCTGTTCATCCTGCAGAACATTTGTGACCAAGATTATTTGGACTTTTTTATACCCTTTTTACCTTTTTGGGCCAATTTAATAATTGTTCAGGTTGTCATCAAATTGCATAATGGTCAATGTCAAAGTTTTGGTAGAAACAATCGCGAAGAAGATAGTTTCAAGATAAAATGCATTGTTGAATCAAATATAATTTCAAGTCCTAAAAAAGATTGTTCAGATTGTTATATTTCGAAATATAATTGAGAAATATTGTTTAGACCCTTTTTACATACTTTAAGCACTATTTTAGGACCCAAAAACGTACTTTAAAACGTACTTAAGTTCCGGGCCTTGTTCATGAGACATGATCATCAAGGTTCAGAAAAATAGCCCAGAATTGGAAAAATATCGAATTTGGGAAAGACAATTTTGAATGCGAAGTAGATTCACGTTCTTTTATTGGCAAAGTTCAAGTTATAAAAAAGAAGTGAACGACATTATTTAACAACTTTATTAATGTTTAACGGTTCTTGCACGAATTTGTTGCCATTGCTTCTGCTTCCTAACTGTAACTGACCCATTCTGCTCACACAGTCACGTGTCTCGTATCCAGTTCAGTAACCGCGTCCATCCTCCTTCTGTTCCGATACCTCTCCCCATCCAGCTCACGTCCGCAAAGTCTTCCAGAACGACAAACCGGCCGTCCTCGAGCAGACGGTGCGCCTGCACTTGGTGAAGCACGTCAGCAAATTGCAACGCGAACGACACAAAATGCCCTATTGAGTAGTTTAAGTTTTCAGTTGGTATCCAATCCGCATTTTTCGTAATAAATCCGAGTCCGAGTTTCCGATCGACCGAAAATCCGCAGCAGCATGTGTCCACAATGTTTTCGTCGACCGAGTCGTCTAGCTATCGTAAGTGCCTTTGAATCGTATTAATCCAATTCTCTCGTATTCTCAAACTGCTCCGCACGCACGCACGCAAGATCCCATCACCGATATCTTCATCGTCGAAGATATGCAGCTGCAGCCACCACTCTCGCTGCCCGAACTGTCCCAGCTGCCACTGCTGCAACCCTGCCAGCAAACCAAAGCCCCGAAACGTGGGCGAGAACCGGGCCGACCAACTAAAAAGCCCACCGCTCCGACCAGCAGCGACTATCGCATCGAACGCGGCACTTCCGGCGCTCGCTGTGACCGCCTGATTGATGGGCGCGGTCACGCGTATAACAAATACCGCGGTCGCGCCTACACGAGCAACTGGCGGTGCGTGAGAGCCGGCTGCGGCGGCGAGGTGCTGCTGTGCGATTTGCGAGGCGGTCAGATCAGCCAGGTGGTGGCACATGTGGCTGAATGTCGGCCGCTAAAGGAATAGCAGTTTTGACTGCAAATTCCGTGGTATTCCGAGAGAACGCTGTGCGACAATCCGAATTATAGAGATGGACTCGATGCTGTTCCGCCATCCAACATAAGCGCTGTTCAGTGTCCGCGTTTTTCAATGGCTTGGTTGGGAAAATCCGTGTATCAATCGCATCTCTAATCACCACCAATTCTTCTCCATTCCATCGCAGATGTTGATGAGTATTGTGAGACTAAGCTGATCGACATCGTGCCCAGCACGTACACGGTGGCGCGCCGGCGCAACTGTTTTCCGTACGACGGCCAACTGTACACGATCGAGAAGAAGCGCGGCGATCGCACGTATTATCGATGCGCCGAGGCTCGCCAGCTAGGCTGTCGAGCCCGTCTGCTGGTGGTGGCATCGCCAGATGGAGGTCAGGATTTCACCAAGTTCAAGGTGCACACGCACTCGGCGAAAGGTAAGTGATGAAGCGAAAGGTGGAGAATGTTGTGAGGACTCGACTAAAAAACATGTTTCTCTTTCACCAATAAATCATCCTAATTCATCCTGTCCTGTCCAGTCAAGTCTTTTTCCTATTTCATTGAGATTTTCTTACAGAGTGAATTTTCATTATTCACTATGAAACTTTAACCGAACTAAGGGAACAGAATGGCTGCGACCCGCAATTTTTTTAAAACAATATTGAAAGTTACAATGTTGCATTGACTACCCATACGCATAAGATAGAGACAAAAAGATAGCATGGATGACAATAACAAGGTATGAGCTTGCCATCTTCATATAAAAATAACAAGTATGTACATTTGCTTGGAGATTGTTGAATCTTGATCAATCAATGAACTAGCATGTACGAGAACGAACATGCTCCAAGCTTGTTATTGACATTCATGCAATATTTTTAAAATCTTTTTTACGCGTACGGATAGTCGGTTTTATTTGTATTTTTTTGTTAAGTCTTTTATTTGAAAATCGCGGGTGGCAGCCAATATACGATCGTCTCTACATATATTGACTCTACTTTTTGACATCCACCAACATACCTCCAACAACAAATATTGCCAAAAACACCGTAAAACCATACCCAATTTCATTTTCTTCCTCTCTGTCCTTTGGAATCTTCCCCAACGTCCAGTGGCCACCAAACCCGGCACGCTACTCATCCACCAAGGCATGCAGTTCTATCGGCACTACCAGCGCGGCGAAATCATCTCGTGGCGGTGCGCGCGCAGCGGCAAAGGACCGAATCGGTGTCCGGCGCGCCTGACCTCGATGGCCCATCTGCGCGAGGTCACCGAGATCAACAAGCACAATCACGAGGATCCGTGATCCGCGTGCCGAAGAAGCCTGAAGACGGCTGTTTTGACTCGAATAAACGCACGCTTTTCCACACTCGTCAGCTTAGTGTTTCAATTGAGGCATGAAATTTAAAAATCGATCGAATACCGAATAACACACATCTCTAATGTACCTTCTTTTCTTCTCTGTTCTCCCCTTTTGGTTTCTTTTTCGTTCGTTTGCCTCTACCGCAGATGAATTGCTCATGGCCGCCAGCTGCGCAGCCAGCGCTGACGCCGACCCCCTTGCCCCGGAAGCCGCCACGCGGCACCCCACGGCCTCTGCCACCCGACCGATCTTCGTGACCAGCAAATACGGCACCCAGCAACTGTTCCACGATCAGCACGTCTTCAATCGGCACGTGTGCCGCCAGAATCTCACCTACTGGCGCTGCTCGCAATTCGCCGTGCTGCGCTGCCGAGCGCGCATCAAGACCCACCTGGACGAGATGACCGTACTGAATGAGGAGCACAATCATCCGATCATCACGGAGAGTCGCAAGTACGGCGAGCTGAAGGAGTTCCGCCGGCGGCAGCAGCTGCTCGAGCAGGAGGTGAGAGAGTTTCAGGAGCTGCAGCAGCAGCAGCAGCAGCAGCAGCAGGTGCTCGACGATGCGGAGCAGAAGGCTGAAGGAGGGAGTCCGCGTCCCGGAACTGGAGAGTGAGCGAGTGGGAAGAGAGTTTGTGTCAATTATATCCCAGCAGACTGCCGAAGAGTGGAATTGGAACATCGACGAATGTGTGTCTATGATCAATAAATACAGATGCTCATTAAATATTGGCTCGCTCATTTCGCGTTTTCCTCGACATTGCCAATATAAACCAACACATCTAATCGTATTCCATCTGGTTTTCTCTCTCTCTCTCAATTTCCCTTCCAATCTCTCCGCAGTGACTCCGACGTACTCTTATTGCCCTTGGGACTACGGCGGCCAGCGGGAATCGTACCGCAGCGTACAGCACGTGGAGACGACCCGGGACTTTGTGTACATCACCGGCTTCCGCGGCAGCTACAAGCTCAAGTTCAAGTCGTACACGTTCACCAAGAACAAAGTGACGCCGACGCGCTCGTACTGGTCGTGTGCCCGGGCGGGCCTGCACAAGTGCAAGGCACGCGTGGTGCTGATCAATGACGAAAAGGATCTGGTAGCGCGAAACGTGCTGCACAATCACGAGCCGTTTTAAGCGGCAGCAGCAGCAGTGTTGAACACTGAAAAAGTGAATATATTAAAGCCGAAAAATATGCATAAGCTACATATGTTCTCATCGAACCTAGTATAGAAGTTATAACCTAAATGACCAGTAATATAATCAACACAATTTAAGGATACAAATCGATGAAAAAAATTAGTGTTTTCTTCCAATCGAATATAATACACTTTACTAACGTATGTTTCTCCCGTTTGCCATTTTCGGTTCTCTTTCGTTCGTTTTTTGCCTTTCAGATGAATTGTTCATCGCAGCCATCAGCTTCGCCTGCGCCGACGCCAATACAAGAAAACATGTTTGTCTATCATAAATAAATATAGTTACTTAACATTAGCTTGCGCTCAACAATAGTACGCTTTTTTCCTAACCATTGCCAATAACCAACTAAATCTAATTGTCTTCCATCTGTTTTTTTCTCGTTCACTCTCCCTCTTTCTCCACTCCCAATTTCTCCAGCCGCAGAACTAGAACTTCCGCCGGAGTATTACACCTGGGAATACGATTTTCCGCCGGAGCCGTACCGCTGCGTGCCGTGGGTGAAGACGACCCGTGACTTTGAGTTTATCACCGGCTTCTACGGCGGCTACAAGCTCAAGTACAAATCGTACACGTTCACCAAGAACAAGGTCACGCCGACGCGCACGTACTGGTCGTGTGCGCGTGCCCAGCTGCACCGGTGCAAGGCACGCGTGGTGCTGATCAATGACGAAAAGGAACTGATACCGCGGAACGTGGAGCACAATCACGAGGAGTTTTAAGCGGCACACTGACGAAATGAATTTATTCGCAGATTTGGATGCAGTCATTCCAGAGCAAACATATTCATGCAACCTTAATCCAAACAGTAATATTCCACATAATTGAAGATATATTATTATCGATGTCTAAAGCTGCCTTCATATTGGCGGAATTTGTCAATGTTCATATGTTGCGAACGCAAATTTATCAATGAATTCATTCAACATTGAGAAACGTCGCTAGTGTGGAGGCGGTTTAATACCAAAGATCAAACATATTCACAAAACTCTAGTCACGAATCTGCACAAGTGCATGGCACGCGTGGTACTGATCAATGACGAAAAGGATCTAATACCGCGAAACGTGGAGCAAAATTACAAGGAATTTTAAGCGGCAGTGTTTGAACACTGATAAAAAGAATTTATTCTCAGATATGACTGCATATACCAATCATATACAACCAAAAACCCAGTAATAATCAACATAATTCAAGATATATTTTCGATGTCTAATAACAAAGAACACATATTCACAAAACTATATTCACGAACATGCACAAGTGCAAGGCTCGCGTGGTGCTGATCAATGACGAAACGTGGAGCTAAATCACAAAGCATTTTGAACACTGATAAAAATGAATTTATTCGCAGATTTGACTGCAGTAATTTTAAGCCAAACATATACCAAACATATACAACCAAAATCCAACCAATAATAATCCACATAATTTAAGATATAGTTTCGATGTCTAATACCCAATATCAAACATATTCACATACTCTAGTCACCCCCTCTAGTCACTCTACTCACTCGAATCACCATAATTTAAGATATAATATCGATGTCGAATAAAACGTGTATATGAGTGTCGTCAGTGTCGCGTGGTGTCTCTGGCTTCGATTGGTTGTAGTTGTTTGGAGATTTTCGTCTCTGCTTATGTTCACCCCCAACTAATACGAAACCCTTATGATTTGCCCCCCTCTCAATTTCCTCGGTACAAATGGGCAGACCCGAATTCTGAATTCGTCGACGTCTTCATCGACCTTGACGATCCGCCGGAGGAACAGCCGGAGATTCCGTTCAGCTTCGTCAGCGGGCAGCGTGGCTGCACGATGCTGGTCATCTGGAAGCACGGATATGTGCGCAATCGACAGGCGGGCTTGCGGACGTATTGGATCTGTGCGAAGAAGGTAAGTACACATAAATCTCCTATAACTCGGTCTTCTAGGACACGGATTTTTAAAACATTGTCTGCAAAAAAGTATCTTCAAACATTTTTAGAACATGGTATTTTCTCAGATTTTTTTGTACACGTTTTTCTCAGATTTTCAAAAAATCAACATTATTATTTTTCGACAGTTTCAAGTTTTTGTTAGCATCTTTTGATGATGCGAAACAATTTTCTTCGAGACGATAGAAATTGATGAAAATAATAACGGCCAAAAAAGTAAATTTTCTGAGGATTAACACAATAATAATGCTGTTCTCGTTTTCGAAAAAGCTGTCTGGTTGAGTGAAACTTTTCCTGTGGATATACTGGTTACAGTAATAACCTGTGAAAGCTCCGTATTTCAAATATAGCCGCCCAGCACTCCTAATGGGGTACAATGGATGTAGATGATAGTTTATGTATGTTGCCTTTCACTACCGCAATTAGTTAACATAAACCATGCAACAAAATCAAGTTTGCGACTACGCTACGCCCTAAACGAGGTCGGAATATGCAATAACACCCCCCAGAGCAAAATGCTGGCTACGCCACTAATTAGATCACGGTTTCTTTTATAACACGGTAGGGATACCGTGTTATAGGAGGTATATAGATGCAGTTGATGTTCGACGCGCTTCGTTTTGTGGTCGATTTTGACCTGTTGTCGCTGATGCACTGCTGTGCCATTTTTTGTGTCTGTTTTTTCTGTGCAGGGCAGCACCAAATGCAATGCACGTGCCGTTACCAAAATCATCAATGGCCAGCCCCGAGTGACGATGATGAACGGCGAGCACAGCCATCCGGTGTGCAAGAAAATCAGCGAGAAAATGGCAATCATTTCGCCGAAATGCGAGCCGACATGAAATGATAGCCACCCCCATGCACCCAGCATGACTCGAACAAATAGCAATAAAAATAACCTATAGTTCAGCGCGCGCTTGTTCGTTTTGTCTTCATTCATGTGTGCATCCGGAAACAAAACGTGAATTAACATTTTTGTGACTTTTCTTAGGCGTCGAAGCGGTGTTCGGGGTCACTGTTCAAGCGCCCATCGAATCCGATTTGATCAGCTTCGTGGTGCGAACGGATGAGTTGGAGCGCCAAGTCAAATTGTATCACAGCAAAGAAGGTGAGTGAAATAATGAAATGGTGCAATTTTGTTGAAATATTTTTATTCTACTGTATACAAAAATAATAATTCTTTGAGAGAAGTGCGCTTTAAAAATACATATTTTTCGATATATGGAAAAACCATCGATCTACACAAAAATCCAAACAATTTGTATTAATTGTTTTGAATGAAAAGAGTATGTGAACAATTTCAATCCCATTCATTTGAGTAAACAAACATTGATATGAGTCACTACATTGAAAAGTTATGGTCTCTTATGGTTGATTTTTTGAGTGGAGGGTTAAATCAACATTTTTTTCTCGTACATTTTCATCATCATTTACATCCATTGTACATCTATTGAGAGTGTTGGGCGGCTGTATTTAAAATACGAAGCTTTTACAGGTTATTTACTGTTTTACCAGTATTCGACCGAAATTCGAAGTTGTAACCATGTACTGAAATCTTCTCGTTTTGAACGTAAAGGTAAAATAATTTTAAAATCCAATGATGCAGTTTTGTTGAATAAACATTATTCTATCGTATAAGAACATATTGTGTGACTAAGCACGCTCTAAGAAAGACATCTCCGTTCGTATATGGAACCATTATTGCACTAATACAACATACGAGCGATTTTTTATAATGTTTTAAATTATTATTATTATTTAATTGCGCTTATTTCCATTCTCTTTCATTCGAGTATACGCATGTTGTTCAAAGCACTTCAGTGCAAAGTTAGTATTTCGAGTATGCTTCGTTCGTTCCTTTATTAATTAAAAATGTTATTAATTTTATTTATTATTTTTATATATATGTTTATTTTATTTTTGATGTTTCGAGTAAACTTTTGCTTAAAACTTGTCTAAAACCATAAACCCATTTCATCTCCAATACAGACGTCGCAACAAACTCGACCAGCACCAGCAAACAGAAACGCCCGAAACCGAAGAGCAAAAGCAAATCGACGTCAGCGTTCGCGCCATCCTTCACGACAGTGCTCACACCAGCGTTCACGGTTGCCAACGAGGACGGCAGTTTTCCGGTCACCTACGAAGCTTCCGTTCGCGGCAACGTCGTTCTGCACTGCAACGGGCACAAGTACATCCGCAACAATCAGCACAGCGACAAGATCTACTGGAAGTGCACCAAGTGGCATTCGGCCTGCAAGGCGCGCATGATCACGAGCGGTGGCGATCGATCGCCAGTGGGTTTGGCGCGCGGAGAGCACAATCACTTTCCAGTATATCATACCGGAGTAACGCACATAACCAACTTATGAATGGATTTTGTGTTGGATAATGGCATGTGTGAGAGAGATTCTAGTGAATGTACGCTGATTCCATTCTAGGTTAACCCGTTTTACACTTCGGAACTTCGACATGATGCTTAACATGACAAACGGAATATATGGTGTGCTCTGCAAAAGGAATGTGCGGCAGACGTTTTGTGTTTTTTTTTATAAATCTGAATCGTTATGCAATATTCAACACGACTAATATTTATCATTCTATTCACCACTTTCCCCGACCACAAATCAGATGAATCCGAATCGGCAGAATCTCAGTGGATATTGCCGGACGAACAATCCACTGAGCAGGAAGTATACTACACCCAGTCGAAGAAGAATGGCGGCCTTCTGCTGGTGGTCAACGGCTACCGGTTCTTCCGCAATCGCCGGCGTGCGGGCAAACAGTACTGGAAGTGCAGTCACTACTATCATCCGGAGAAGTGCCCGGCCGGCATCATAACGGACGACGACAACAAGGACGAAATCAAGAAGATGCTGCACTGGCACAATCATGGACCGAAAGCGGGCGACAGTTTGATGAACACAAAGTAGTTGAGTGCATGCGTAAATGTATGTGTTGGGAGCGGTTTTTCAAAATGTCCATCGGCGTCGGGACAACGGAGCGAATAAATATTGTTCTTGAAATATGTGAAGTCTTTGCTGTCTCATCTGTCCTTAAAAGTAAGCATAATCCTAAGATCTAATCATGTATTCGCTATGCTCTCTTTTCCTCCAAATCAATAGACTTTGTGCCCGAGTTCATCGTGTCGTCTGGCCAACGCGGATCGCAGCGTTTGATTGTGAGCGGCTATGCTTACGTCAAGAATCACGTGTCCGGTTGCAATGTGAACTGGAAATGTGCGCGAAAGGTGAGTGTGATTTTAATGGCAATCAATCGTGTGTTATTTCATTTTGCTTCTAGACCTGACCCATCTGAATTTGCACTCCACTCCACTATATGCAGGGAAGCACTCGATGCCGCGCCAAAGTCTGCACCGTCTTGCAGAAGAACGGCGTGCTGCGATTGGTCAGCCTAAAGGAGGAGCATAACCATCCCTCCGATAAGGGGAAACGGAAACCGCGCGTGTACACCAGAGCAAAGAAGCCATCGAATGTCAAACCTCAACCATCCACTTAAATATACCCAAATGCTAGCGAACAAGTGCTGTGTTGCTGTGGACGTCTGTCTTTGAGTGCCTTCAATCAAGCGAGAACTCCGATCGACCTATTTACTTCCGATTTCCACTAACTGCCCGTTCTCTGGACTTTGTCGTTTTTCACTCTCTTCTTCAGATGACCCAATTCAGCAAACCAAACCGCCCACTTCTCCTCCGGAACGCGAAGAACAGCCGTCGCCACGCGACCGCCACGTCCAGTTCGTGCGCAGCCTCCGCTCCGGCCAGCGGCTACTCCAACTCGATGGCAAATGGCGCTACTCGCAGCACACGGAGAACGCGATGCTGGTGTTCTGGCGCTGTGCGCATCGCCAGCACGCCAACTGTCCGGCCGAGGTGGCGACGACCAAGCGCGAGGCGACGGCTCGCGTGTGGGTGATCAACGACATGCATATCCATAAGCAGCGACGCGGGAAATCGACGGCGGCTACGCCCAAGATCGAGACTGAGACTGAGGCAACGACTGCGGAGGTTTCAACGGCTTCATCGGCAGCTGACAAGGCGCCAGATGTGCCCTCTGCTGACATCAATGGATCCAACCAGCAGCAGCAGCCGCAGCGTGAAAAGTCCGCATCTCCATCCTCATTGAAGACTGCCGAATCTACCGCCAATGAAGCTGCTGCAGATACGTGAAAAAATGTCCACCAGCACCTAGTAGAGTCAATAAATCTATTATACGTTTCCAAGGACCAGCGAGCGTCGATTCCATATTGTTCTGCGTGTCACCAGAAAAATTTCACCCGAACCGTTACTAATCTCATTTCTCTTCCACATTCACCCCACCTTCTTCTCCCCCCTCTCGGTCGACAGAAATCATCACCATCACCTCCGGCGACGAGCCGCTGCACATCCAGTACACCACATCGCTGCGCGGCCGCCCAGCCATCAACGCCAACGGCATCCGCTTCCTGATGATGAGCGAAACGAAAACCAAAGTGCTGTGGCGATGCAGCTTCATGGCGACCAAGTCGCTCAAGTGTCCGGCGCGCATCACCATGCACAAGGGCGATCCGGATGTGTATCATGTGAACAAGGCGGAGCACGTGCACGCCGAACTGAAGCGCAACAAGTACCTGGGGAAGAGCGAGTACATTATGCCGGAATCGATCTTCTACTGATGTGAGGCGAGGATGTGGAACGTACCGAAATATACGAGTTGAATTTGTGAATTAACTAGCCGATGACCGAACCGAACGACTCGCCTGGATTCGCCTGTTTTGGATGGGATCTTGGGGCGGGCCCGCTCCCGATTCGACTGCAAATTAATCCTTATTTTTCTCTCTTCCTCCTCGCCGCTCGCTCGCCAACGAAGACGACTCGATCCTCCTGCAATTCGAACACACGGACGTGGAACCCGACGACCCGGACACCGACCGAAGCCCGCCTCAGACGAAAGCCACCTCGCGCCGCAGCCGCCCCACCGGCGACCAGTCGTTCGTCTACGTCAACAGCCAGAAGGGTAAGTTGCAGCTGCGGACGACCGAAGGCAATCTGTTCGTGCGCGAGAAGGTGGTCAACGAGAAGGTCTACTGGCGCTGCGTCGCCTACACGACGCGACTGCGCTGCAAGTCGCGCATGCACACGATCGGTGCGAGCATCGTACGCCAGTCGGAGCACAATCACTAGCCGTCGCTGTTCCGGGGCGGGCTGCAGCGGCCCGGAATCGATCCGCCGTCGGTTAGCGGAGATGAGTGATGATCGCGATGAATAAAAACGATGCGCGTGAATTTAAACCTGACCTATCGCGCTATGTGTTGCGGGTTTGATTGATTTTGGGCCCGGTGTTGCCAGCCGGCCGCCAATCCGCCGCACGTATTCGATTTTGTTAACCCTGTTTTTGGTTTCGTTTTCGGTCCCCCCCACCCACCAAAAGATTCGCCGCACCGATTCATGCGCATGATCGCCGAGACGTGCGGCGAGGCGGAGGCGGAGATGAACCGGACTGTTCCGACTGCCACCGAGATGCTGGACGTCGACGACGAAAGTGGTGAAGGTCCTCGAGTCCTTGTCGTTTTTCCGCCCGCAGTAGACGAGACGAATCCCAAGCGCCAGCCCTCCGCCACCGATCCGCCACCACCTTCATCAACGGTCGAAGACTACACCGCTCCGCAACCGATGTCTCGCGTGCGCGTGCGCTTCAGCAAGACGCAGCGCGGCTGCGAGATGCTGATCTACTGCGGCTATCGCTATGTGGTGAACCGGCAGAGCAACAAGAACACGTTCTGGCGGTGCTCGCACTACGTGAAGTTCGGCTGCCGGGCGACGGTGGTGACGTCCAAGTGTGCGGTGGAGCCGACCATCCGACGGGCGGGGCTGCGGCATTCGCACGGAACCGATGAGGACTGGCCGCCGGCGGAGGAGGCGGAGGAGCAGGAGGCAGCTGAGGTGGTGGTGGTGGAACCGGGGGCGCTGCTGCCGCCGCCGGTCAGTCCGGCGATATTGCAACTGTTTGTGGGCGAAAGTGACGATGGGAGCGAGGACGGAGCTGATGACCGGCTGGCCGGGTGGAAGATGAAGTTTGAGCTGGGCGATGGGAAATAAACAGTAGCGATCGCGAGATCGGTCGTTATTTTGAATTGTGGTTTTTGATGGCGCTTCTTTTCACTTCCATAGAGTTCAATGGCCTTCGCTAATCTCTATCTATCTTTTTTCGACAGTAGTCGCGGGCGCTGCTAGGAAGCGAGCGAGAAAGCACATGCAGAAGCCGCGACCGGAGTCCTTGCACAGCGAATTCAATTTGCTGCCAGCGTTTCCGATCGATCGGCCCGAGGGCCTTCAGCTGTTCGAGATCGAGTGCAGCACGAATCCGGAGGTGCTGGAGCAGTTGGTGAGTTGGCTTTTATATTATTTAGAAAAAATGTTGTTGTTTTCTTCGCGAATTATCGTAACTTTTTATAATAATTATTCCTAATGCTTGTTTTTCTACCAACTTTTGTTCGAACATGCAGCGTGAACGTCTTTATGCGAGTGACTTCGAAACGGCGCAACATTTTTTGCGCGGCAATTTCCGAGCGTTTTTCACCGACCAGGCGGTATCGTGTTACTCGTGGTCCGGGCTTCGGGGACACATTGCGATAGCGCAGTACACGCTGGTTGCGACGATTGTCGGTGAGTTCGTTTATTTCGGTCAATTATTAAATTTTATTAAAGAATGTTAGCAATGTTAGCGTCATAATGCGACTACATTGAAATGTTCATGTTTCGAAAGTTATGAATATGCCTTATATAATTAACAGTCAGTCCGGAAAGTCCGTGCCGTTTGGTAGTAGGACACATATTTTAGATGAAATTGAATTGAATTTTATTGAAGGACGATACAATGAATTTTGAGATCTTCCAACTATTCTCTGTCCATCGTATAGAACGATTTCTTTTTTGAATCAAAATATGCTATTTTTTCTGCAATATCTTTTTCTACGGTACCAACTCTCTTTCCAGCGATAATACTTCTGTGGTCTGAAAACAGGAAATAGTCTATAAGAGCCATATCCGGATAATAATGTAAATAAGGCCTCAATACATAGTATTATCTTTGGTTTTTTCCGTCTTTTCCATTCACATGTGAAACAGCGTATTGTTTTGCTGAAACAGCACATTTGAATTCGCCATGTGAAGCGTATCTTGTCCATTTTGTGCTCTAGGGGCACCAAATATAAAAAAAGTATATTTTTATTGTCTTTTTTGATTTCAGTTAGCCGATTGAAAATAGTCCTTGAGAGTCTCAAAATATAGATGCCATCCGAATGTTCTGTTTTTGTGAACTAGAAGAAGCTTCCTCGCTTATTGTTCACTCAGATGATTACCAATTTGACGCCGGAAAGTTGTGATGGTTTCAAGAAACATCCATTGTCACAACTTTTTTTTAAGTAGCTTAAACGCGTCCGGTCTGCCCAAAATTCTCATCAGAATTAACATCACGTCATTTTGTTCGATTTTGAGGTCGAGCGATAGACATTTTACAAAGAGCTTTTGCGTGTTCAAGAACATTTTCAAGAACAATTCTAATTTTTTTTTAAATTTATATATATTTTTATCGATTTTCAGCAATCGTGCTTTCCGGTCTTCCGGCCTTATTTTGTGGGTTTATAGATGTTTTCGTCTGTAATTGCCACATTTGGACGTCTAGTACGCGCTTTAACTTCGGTGTCCAAATGGCCAGTACGGAATTTTGAAAATAAGAAATCGCAATTTTTTGCTGTGGCTTAATTCCCATAACATTTTCTGAACACATGGTTGGACTCTGGCCCTATTTGCCCATAGAAAACTGCGTCTGACAAGAACACAAAAATCAATGTTTTATATTCCTTCGCAATAAAAACAGTTTTTTATCAAAATGAAATATCGAACGAACCAAAAGTCCTATCGATGTCAATTTTTGTTTTGGGTAATTTGAATGATCTACTTTAAATATTCATGAATAATTGCATCTAAAAAATCTGTCCTTCTAGTTAACAACACGGATTCTC